>JAPYYS010000533.1:0-51320 GCA_030522525.1 Campopleginae sp. 14b | reverse complement strand
TGATTCGCCTCACCCTATTCTCCCTCGTTTCGGCTGATTCTAGGAACATAATGGAAGCAATTTTTGTTTTGTTTTTAGTTCCCACATGAAAGTTCGGGGAAAGCTAAAAAAAAATTTGATTTCGCAAATAAAAGTTTGGGACATTTTTTTGTATTTTTAGCTTCCTTATGAAAATTTGATGATTATCGCCATCGAAAATACGCCCATTGTCTCTTTACCGTACACACGGAATATTTGCAAAAACTCAAGACATCAAAAAAAATAAATCAATAAATCTAACCAAACCTCAACAAGAAATCACTACACCGTGAAATAATTATTAGAATGCCCGATGATCGACCGGACCGACAAACATCATTGGCTCTCGAACTGACTTACGAATTATCCTGTACATCCTATTTTAGTACACCCCTCTCCCTGGAGTGCAAAAAATCGAATAATAACAGAAACGATCGAGCCGTTTGCCGAATTTTCCGCTTTCGAACCAAAAATATAAAATTCCGTTGCTCAGAACATCGAGATTTCGATTTTCAGCGATAAATTTTTCGCTTCTAATGCTTGAGAGCCATCGAAATAGTCTCTTTTAAATCTTGACTAATTAAATATTGAAATAATGTCGACATTAAATGGTGCTTGCAGACTAGAGACCTAAGAGATATTTTCTTGGGAAAATTCGTACATCAGTGCTCGAAATAAAAATGCACATGGAAATGCCGATTGTTGGATTTTGGCCTAGTTGAAAAAAACAAACAACAAGTTTTTTAATTGAGCGTAGCATGATGCTGTTTAACGGGTGGAATGACCCACGGAGCTTGAGCTTGGACCTGAGCCTGCGACTGGCTCGGTTGGAGTCCCATCGTCGATTTTTGTCGAGAGAGAACGCCTTGAGCGAGAAGCTGAACAGCTGATTGCATTTGCTGTATTTCGACAGCCTGCTGAGTCTGAGCTGCCAATTTAGCAGGCTCGTTACTTAACCTGTATAAACCTAGCCGTACCACTTTAAGTTTTCAATTTTTTAATTATTTGTATCTCTTGGTGATCGTTTGGTGAGCTTTCGTAACATAATTAAAACGTTTGGTTAATAATATTTTGCAATAAACAAACACTTTGTTATTTGAGTGTAAAGATAACCGGCACACGGTTGTTTCGGACAGAATGGTCGAAATGAGGTGCTCAATCGATCCAGAATCGTAAGGTGATGAAGAATCAATAAATTGCAAGCTTTGGTAATTAATAATTCACGTAAACAAACGGAAATGAAAATTTTTCGCAAACGACCGTCCGATCAGCTGTGCGTGCAAATAATTGAAAAATTGAAAACTTAAAGTCGTACGGCTAGGTTTATACAGGCGGCCAATACACAAAAGAAATTGTTGCTCGCGCCACCTGGCGGAATTTTAATATACCACAATTTAACAAAGCCGGTAATACATCGATAACTTTTTTCAAAAAAATTTCGAAAACGGCATTTGTCGCCAATTCTGCATCGATTTTGATGCAACCGGGCTCAAAATATTCGTTGCAATATTGCGCGTACGCTGACAGGCCAAAATTTTGATATTCGCATTAGTTTCGGAGTAATTCGAAAAAGACTCTGATGGTAACAAAAAAAAAAAAAAATTGGAATTTTGAAAAAATGCCCTGTCAGCGACTTTGTGCCATACCACTGAGTACACGATTCAATTTTCAACGTAATCGGGTGCACGGTGTTGCCAAAACGGGCATTCGAAATTTCAAAGCGAACTGATCCATCACCTTAATTATCCTGTGCGGTGTTCACGATCGATACGTCATGCTTGTGTCGGAATTTTGGAATATATAGAAAAAATATGACGAAACATCCACCAGATTATAGAAATTAGAAAGAGAAGAAAATGGGGTTTCCAAACTATTACTCAAAATACCTTTTTATTTTGGTTTATTCAAAGGGAAGGGAATATTCGAACCCCGTATATTCAGTGAGATTAAATATCATCGGCGAGTGTTCACGAACCGTGTGAAAAAAGAATGCTGTCACCTATTCGCATGAGTGTGCGCCTTGAAGGTATTTGTCGAGGCAGAGGGCACCACCGCTCGATGGTAATATTTCCCGCGCTGTGAATGCACGCGCTTGCGCGATAGCGTGGGGCGCTGAAGTCTTCGGTGGTAAGAGTCGGTACTACAGGATTCAAAAGTTTCAACGGACAGTTGTTGCCGCACGCAATCATCAAGCAACAGAACGCCTATAAGCCGTTGGGATAAGCGGGAACGAACCCGTCGGTGTGTGTTTTTGTGATTATTTTCGGTCTCATATTTGTTTCGATTGGATACGCGCAAAGTTTCGTTGTTACGTGATTTATTTCTTCTCGCATTAACCGCAAAAATGAATGAGGCGCGGAGCTCGAAGAAGGACAAAAATCAGCATATACAGGTTTTCGCCAGAGTCAGGTATGTCCCATCGTCAGTATTTAGCGTCCTCGGGAGCTTCACCCTTTAACAAATGTCACTTTATCACCCAAATATTATTTTTCATCCCTCGAGGGTTTCCAAGCTTCCGACATTCACAACTATTTCAATGTTTCCTCTTTTCTTCGTTTTGGAGTAATTCGTAAACATTGTTCAACGATCGTGTTGTTATCCCTGACAGGCCCATTAATAATGCTGAAAAAATTGGTAAATCTTGTACCGTCGTGGACGTCACATCTTCCAAAGAAGTAGTCGTCCGCGAGAGACCTCAGGACAAACTCACTAAAAAGTTTACCTTTGATCGTGTTTTTGGACCGTCATCCAAACAAGTACGTAAACCTTCTCTCCGGCTCCCCGTCCAAAGCTGTGCATTGGGTCATTGATTTAAATTGCAATTTGCAGAAATGAACAGAATAAAATGTACTTTCTGCTGATTCTGAAAATTATAAATAAAATCTTGATCGAACGCGACTGCGGATGCTTTAATACTTTTCTTTCCAACAAAGAAAACATTTTCATATGATAACATTAACTTTTAAGATCGACGTGTACAATGCAGTCGTCAGTCCTTTGTTGGACGAAGTATTGGCCGGCTACAACTGTACAGTTTTTGCTTATGGACAAACTGGTACAGGAAAAACTTTTACTATGGAAGGATGCAGTAATGATCCGGCTCTTCATTGGCAGAGTGTAAATAATACATTTTTAAAAAATTTCACCATCTTCTCGGCTCGGAATGCCGAGAAAGAAGCTCAAATATTGATTATAATTTATTAGTAAAAGTTATTCAATTCAAATAATTCCTTCCTCCTCCCTCAGGACACTCAAGCCGGCATAATTCCTCGTTCATTGAGCCATCTTTTTGATGAATTGCTGACTCTAGGCGCTCAAGAATATTCTGTGAGAGTAAGTTTCCTGGAACTGTACAACGAGGAACTATTTGATCTTTTGTCACCCAATGACGACGCCTCAAAAATACGGTAACTTTGATTTTATCGATAGTCACACATTTCTATCTCACATTTCTTCTGATTAATTAATTTCATTTCATTTAATTTAAATAATAATAAAAAAATTTCAAAAAGTTGAAATTAAAGTCAAAATTGAAACTTTTGCCCTGTCATTTGCAAAGATTGTACGAGGATGCGACGAGAAAAGGGGCCGTTATAATTCACGGTTTAGAGGAAGTTACGGTGCACGATAAGACAGAGGTGTACAAGATTCTAGAAAAGGGATCGGAGAAGCGCCAAACAGCAGCGACGCTAATGAATGCTCAGTCGAGGTATTTGGATGAATGGAATTCGTGATCGTATAATTTCTCTTTTCTTTTGTCCACTCCCATTAATGCTCTCGTTCGCCGTGGATATTATGTTCTCAGTCGTTCGCACACGGTCTTCTCGATAACGGTACACATAAAAGAGAATACGGTCGATGGTGAGGAATTGTTGAAAACTGGGAAATTGAACTTGGTGGATTTGGCTGGGAGTGAAAACGTCGGCAGATCTGGAGCTGTCGACCGTCGGGCCAGGGAAGCTGGCAACATCAATCAATCTTTGTTGACGCTCGGTCGTGTCATCACAGCTCTCGTGGAACGAGCTCCGCATATTCCATATCGGTATGTGAAAAAAATTCAAGAAGAAGGCTGGATTAAAATAGTCGTTTAAATAAAATCAAAAAAATTCTGAAATGTAATGAAAAGATTGAGGAAATATTGCAAAATTCATGATAAAGTGCAATCGTAGGAAATTTTCGTTCCGCCGTTGGCTGGTAAAATGACGATATTTTTGCTCCACAGAGAGTCAAAGCTAACGAGACTTTTACAAGAATCTTTGGGCGGAAGAACAAAGACCTCGATAATCGCGACGATATCACCGGCGAGTGTGAACCTCGAAGAGACTCTGTCCACTCTGGATTACGCTTACCGTGCTAAGAACATAACCAATCGACCGGAGATAAATCAGAAATTGTCGAAGAAAGCATTGCTCAAAGAATATACGGAGGAAATCGAGAGACTGCGCCGAGATTTAATCGCTACTCGCGAACAGAATGGCGTTTATCTTGCCCAAGATAATTATAACCAAATGCAATCAACGATCGAGTGTCTTAGCAAAGGCATTGAAGAAAAGATTAACCATATCAAAGCCGTGGAAGAAATAATGGCCAGTAGAGCGGTGAGGCGTTTACGAAAACGATTATTGAATAATTAACGATAATAATCGATATTAATCAACAATTATTCCAATTAATTTATAGCCATTGAGCGGCGTTTTAATTTCTCGAAACAAAACCATTCACAGAAACTCTTCAACGAATTACAAACGGAGCTGGAGCAAAAAACCAATACTCTGCACGAGACTAAAGACAAATTGGAATCGACGAAAAACGTGTTGCTGTCAACGAAGAATGATTTGCGAACGACAACATTTGACCGAGACGTTCACAAGCATTTGGTCGAGAAGCACGTCAATACGGAAAAAGTTCTTTACTCCCAGGCCAAAACGCTTCTCAGAGTCGCGGATACCGCCACTGACGACACTTACAAACTTCACGACAAAATATTTCGCAAGAAGTACATTTATTCCCTTGGCAAATAATTCAAAAAACTGTACCTAGTCGGATTTCTCGCTAATCGCATTCACTCATTTTCAGGCGCGTTGAAGAGGAAAATGAAAACCTTGGAGAATTATTTCGTAACAACATCGGCGAATCTTTCACATGTATCGAGAAAAATCTTTCAACTTATACCCAAGATTTGGTTCAGTTTTGCTTGTCCATGAAAGATCAGTTACGTAAGTACAAATAGCGAAATCCTTCAAAACGTTTTTGTCAAATTGTTCGATATTTTTCGGGTTTTTCATGAATTATCATCTTCTAGTCGCCCACGCCACAACGAATAGCAGAGGAATCGATAACACGATCGAATTATCAAAGAATCTCGTAAAGGATGAACATTCCGTAGCCAAAGATCTCGAAGGTCGAGTGAACGAATCGGTGAGTCTCAAAAATTGTGAAAACTGCAACAAATAAATTTTATTAATTCATTGATCAATAATTATTTGTATTCTCAATAATTTAATAATTAATATTAATTAATATGATTAATGAATATTAAGTGATTATTAGTAATTGGTTATTATTAATTAATTATTAATTATATATTAATATATATTAATTGATATATTAAGATGGTCAGACGATCTAGAGATGATTTCGATCGGATGTACTTTTTCCATATTATTCCGAGACAGACATGAGCTAATAAAAATGTCAGAATTCGAAGGAAAAAAAAACGAGAATTAGCGGCTAAAATTTTGGCTTCCAGTACGACGAGTACAAAAAATTGATCGAAGCACATGCGACCGACGCATCAGACATGACGAAGACGCAGATATCTCTACTTCGGCAAAATTCCTCGATCCTTGCACCCAGGATCCGCGAGCTATGCGAGAACAAAATAGCGGAAAATTTACGTTTGGCGAATGAGCAGAACGCCAAAAAATTCGAATGTTTGTTAACGTACGTTAAAGACTCGACCGACACTTTGATCGACAAATTATTGGCTGACCGCGATCGTTTGGCAGCGCGTATCAACGAAATCGAAACGACCATCGAGACTTCGAAAGTAGCTCAGGAAAGTTTTTCCAAAAGTCGGAACGAGTTCTCGAAGGTAAGATCGTCGCAAATATTTTTATTGTTTTCCATTTTTCACCGAAAAATAGAGAAAGCTTCCGAACAAAACGGTCATCGATTTTTCAACGTCGTAACGGAAAACATACTTAATAACCAATCCTCTCTGTTGACCCTAAGGCCTTTGAAGGTTTATGGCAACATTACAACGCATTCAATGCCCAAGCGGCCGAAAATCATGCGACGATCACGAATTCGTTGGGTCAAGCTACTAAGATTTGCAACGATATTTGCAAACGTTCGACAGAGACTTGCGAGAGTCAAGTTAAGTTTGAGAGAAAATTCGAGAAGGAAATTCACAGTAGCGTCAACACAATCAGGGAGGATATTGCATCGAAACTCGAAAAAGTATGGCAAAGCGAATTCTACTTGATTTTTATATCAATTTATATTGTGTGTCCGAGGATCTGATATATTTTTGAGGATTGTTGATGCTTTTGTTTTCATACAGAATTCAGCCATAGCCATTGCAACGATTGAGGAAAGTAAGACACTTGCGAGCGAACTATCACGAGGCGTGGAAGCGAATTGCCAAGCACTTGACGAATACCGAATCCTTGTGGAGAGCAACGCACAAAAAATGGAGAAGAGGACGGAAGAAGATCGAGCCTCAATTCTTGTCAGTACCGACGTAAGTATCTGTTGGATTCCGGGAGAATCGTCGAACAGAATGTGAAATCCGAAGAATATTGATTTCTCTACTTTCTCAAATATTTCAGAAAATTTGTAAAATCGTATCAGACGCGAGCGTGAATCACATAGAAATGAGTGAACAACAGCGAAACAAAGCGACCAATTCGTCAACGGAAATTTGTCGGAAGTTCGAAGATCAAGGCGTGAAATCAACCGAGTGGAATAATCGAATAACCGCCGAGTTGCACACGACGAAACATCAAGTTGACAAATTTTTGGTCGAGGATCTTCGTCGCGACATGGCGACCGGCTCGACCCCAGCCAAAAGGGAATTTCAATATCCACGAAATTTGGTCACGACTTCGCCACACGAGAGAATAATCCGCAGATTCCGTGAAATGAGAGAACCGGCGGAAGCATCGGAAGACGAGGTATGAACATTTCGTCGTAACTTTTAATGGAATTATTTGATACATTTTTTGATCGACTTTTTTTCAAATTATCCCTCGAATTTACTCATCCAATAGGGCGATTCGACGATAGTCAGCACAGATTCTACAATAAAACGACAATCCGGAAGCCCAAGCCGTAAAAACTCGACTGCATTCATCAAAGAACGTTCGACCTCTACTCCGAACGACAGATACGTCAGTTGCAACGAATCAGTCAATCACACATTAATCAAATCCGCTTCGACTTCGGACTTGACCTTTACGCCCAAAAGAACATCTTTCGACTCAAGTGTACACTCGGAGTCCGAAGTATACGCAAAGGTAAGCCCACGATGTTCTCTCGGACCAGAATGATACTAAAATCCAATAGCAACTTTTATTTATCGTTTTAGTTATCGTAAATTTTCCGACTTGCAATTCATTTTTAATAAATCACAAAAAAAAAGTCAAATCTGGACCGTATTACGTAACCAATGTGATATTTTGTTGTTTCAGAACAACAACAAGGAGAACGGGAGCGACGAGTTTGTAAAACCCGAAAAAAAGTTGCCCCTAAAGCGTTTGTCAAAAACGAAAAGTATTTCACGCCGAGTATTGGGGAGTTACAATTAATAAAAGGGAAGGAAACCAAAAGATTGTGTTGTTCGGTACGTTTACCGGAGTGAATGACTTATAAGGAATTCGTGTGTCTCACCGTGTCAATATGTAGGTTATATGTACTGTTGTTAATAATGATAAATGTTTCCACGCCACGAACGATCAAGAAGGAAGGCATTTTTTATGAAAATAACAACGTACTGGCACTTCAGAGTTTGAAATAAAAATTCGAGGCTTCGTTCGAGGGCGTCAAATAAAAACTCTTTATGTATAATTCGAACAAGTTAATTAAAGTTGAAGATTTTCACAATTGTGTTTTGTAGACATATAATCTTTACATATAAAATTACAAAACATATATATAGATAAATGAATAAAACGAATGGCGTTTGTATGCACGACAAGAAAGATTTTAAAACTGTTTTGTCTCTTTTTCGATTTTTTTTGTTGTTGTTTTTTTTTTTCGTAAAAAGACGCATGTAACGTAATTCGAAAAAAATCTCGTTCTTTGATGCATTATTTTTCATGTAAAATAACAGGTATGTACGTGTTTAAAACTTTCATTCAAGAATTTCGAAATGAGACTCCGCCACGATTCGACGTTCTAGAATAGTCAGTCTGCTGCGATTGATTATGTATTTTCTCAATTTCCTACGCAAGAGCACATGCTTCAAATTAAAACTATCAAGAAAAATAATATAAATATTTAAAAAATGTTAAACAAAGAAATAAACAGACAATTGAGTTAAAATTATTTGAACGAAAACAAAAGTAGAAGGAAATTGGATAACTTAGTGACTAAATTCGACGCTGCAATTTACAATTGTTTCATCTGCAATTCATAAGACGACAAAAAACAAACTAAAATATATATATATATATAAAAAAACTCTACGAATAATCTAAAATTTTAAGAAAACGACGCGTTAATATACAAAGCGAGAAGTCGATTAGGAATATTTCTTCTCTAGAAGTGAACTTGGGATGGAAGATTTATAAAATTATGTTAATCAATAATTTGTGTATCTCTGGGAAAAAATAAACACAGAAACCACGTGGTTTTCAAAAAGAAGAAAACTTCGAGAGAAGAAAAATTCACTTAACGTTTACGATTAAATTATGAAAATATCGAGCGAGCTGGGCAGATTGAGTGTCAAAATGAAGAAAAAAATCTGACTAATCTCTCTGCGAAACTGCCGAGACGTATGACGTTTTTGTTTCCCTTTCTCTTTATATACTTCAGAAAAATATTTATATCGAGTTGATTGAAATTGATGAACTTTGTCGCATCTTGATAATACTCTAAGGAATATAAATAAAAGTCAAGGTCACCAGGTTTCTTAGAAGGTGATGAGAAGCACTGAGAATATGAACGTTTACGAATATTTGCTGCGAAACAATAAATATATTCCGATATAAAGATTCTTATGTTTTTCTCCATGGAAAATAATCCGCACGAACAAAATTTCATCGATAGAAAAACATATTAGACGACCCAAGTATTTGAGGTAACGCGCGGATGATGAACTTGTAAGAACGATCGCTGAGGCTTGCCTGAATATTAAGAACGTTTGGTTTAACCTTTCGCTATTGTTGATAAAATTCAATAGTCCAGATATTTGGCAGCTAATTCAATTTTCTTCGATCTTTGTCGATTGGTCACGCGCCAACATCCCGATGGAGCGCAATTTTTGGCTGTCCGTATCGACGGAACCCTCGAACATGGGTTCGTGCGTGGTCGACATGAACGACGAGTACGAATTTGGAAGAAAAAAGCATCAGAAAGTCTATATAATTGTAATCTATATTTTATATATATTTTTCTATGTCTAGAGATTGTTAACCGATATTATTTGGTTTATCCAACCAATGAACGCGGATACTTTGACATATACGCCAGGCACGTCGACTCGGCCACAACCGAAACCCCACGAAACGAGACCAGCCAACTCGTAAAATCCGTCGTCTTGACAAACCAATGGGCCACCTCCGTCTCCCTGAATTCATTGAAAAACAACATTATTTTCTGGTGATCGTACCTTGAGACAGATCATAAAATTCCATCGATTCCAGTTGGAATTCGCTGATAAGAATAAAAATTATTTTTATTAAGGATTCGATAGGAATATAAAAGTAAAACAAAAAGTAGGAAATGCATAATTAGAAGAAGAAAAAAGGCAGTTTATAATTTTGTCTATGCCCGTTTTGGAGAGAAAGGGAAATGGAAGAGGCTCGAGCAACTCACCGAACGGAGAAGAAAAAACTCAACACCGGAAGAATGAGGGGAAAAACAAGTTTCAGAAGGTACGAAAAAGGAACGTTCGAGAATCTAGATTCTCGGATGAACGTGAGAATGAGAAGGGAGCGAGAGAGAAGGCAAAAAGTAGATTAGGTCCAGAGAAAATAGTAGTTGAGCGAGGAAACGAACGAGTGGTAGAATGTGAGTGAAAAAAGCTGTACTACGCAGCAAGTTGTAAGAAAAAGACTGCGTCAAAGTTGGAGCAAAGAGAATGAGAAGCTTCGGAAATAAAAGTAAAGCAATTTCTAGTTGCGAGTGAGCTGATTTTACGATCAACAGGATATTCATGACCAATCGAACAATTTCTCATTTTCGTTTCGTATTCAATTGATTTACAGCGTCGAAAAAACAATGTATTTACCTGGCAAGCATCGTTTCCTGGTTCACCACCAGCACAGAAGCTGCTCGCAGGCAGAATGAATATTTTCTCCGTCACAGCGTTAACCTTTCTTATGCACTCGGCATCGCTGACAATGGGTATTTCAGCCTCTCGTACTCGTAACGGAATAGGACCGGCTGCAAACAAAAATGGAAAAACTATCGAAAAACATCGAACCTAAATCGAAGAAAAATGCGTTTTATTGTTGTGTTGGATTTCAACACAGATCGGACTAACGAGAAGCAGAAATTCCACCTCAAATCGTGGTAGTCGAATATTTAAAGTTATTTTCAGGACAAGACTTTTGCTGAACTTTGCAAATTTTGAACAACATGAAGTTTTGCTTTATTGCTATATCGAAACGAAATGATGTTTTTTTGGAGAATGGCTACAGACAACAATGTTGCCATATCAAAAGCATAGAAATATTCGAAATGATTAGAATGTGATGAAATTCGGTGAGCATACTCTTTAGTATTAAATTTCAATAAAACTTCCTTTTTCGATTTTTCTTCTACATAGGTTTCGAGTAATTGAACACGAGATATTACATGGAGAAGCCGAGGATTCAGATATATGTAGGTACATATTTTGAATATTGTTAACTGGAATTACTCGACAACTATGTAGACGAAAAATAGAAAAAAAGTTAATTTTTTTCAACGAATCTTGCCAGATTTTTCTTCCCAATGGTTTTTGATTAATTGCGGATCAGAGTTTACTTGCATATGTATGCGATTCGGACGTATATATTGGGACATCTATTGCAGACAAAGAATGGAAAAAAAATTAGTGTCATCGTATTTGATGCTAAAGAACATTATCATGAAAGTTGATGAAATTCTTATCATATTGTCGTCTGTAGCCAACCTCCTTAAGTATAAATTTTGAATTGAGATTTTTGTTTTAATACCATTACAAAACGTACATTCTCCCATGTAACCGTAACCAGTGACTGTACATCTTTTGCCAGCTGTATGACTGACGCCTCGTGCAGGTAAACAAACCAGACAGACGCCGTCTTTGAGCTCAGCCTGTCCGTGTAGCTTCAAAAGCGCTATATCGTTATCGAGCGTTTGACTGTTATGATTATGATGTATGTACGTCGTCGCGACCCGAAGTGTCTGAGCTCCAGGACTTCCGTATTTTCTTGTCAAATCGTGATCGCCGACTCTGACGTAAATTGCATCGCCTGATCTTACGATGCTGAAATTTGATAATTGCGTTTGATCATAGCGATTAATTTATATCCACGAAGTTTTTTGTCACACGCTATTTTTAGTCCAATTAGAAATTCAACATATGTTTTCAATAAAATATCCGCGAAAGTGTGAAATTTTGAAATATTCAAATATCGTTGAACTTTTGATGTTATTTTCATATCTCCAAGGACTATTGTTCAACTCACTTCGTGACACAATGCGCAGCAGTCAGAACCCACTGCGTACCGATGAGGGCACCACCGCAAAGATATTGATTCAATGAGTTGATCAAGGCGACTTGCCAGCACCATTCGTTAGCATCGGCGTCCTCGCCACCGACGACTCTAGCCCCTCGATCCAAATTTCGGGCCTGAATCGAACCTCTCGAAGTGCCTTTAACTCCGCAAACGTATTTGCTATAAATTGGACTTTTGGCTGTTGTCGTCATGATGGTAGTTATTTCGTCTATAAACACAAAATAGTGATGAAAAAGATTCTTAACGCGCTGTATCGCGGGGGATGTTCGAGGGATTGACAAAAAACTTACAAACAATTGTACTGAGAGGCGTTGTCGTGTAGGGTCTCGAACCGATCGAAGAATACGTATCATTGCGATTGCTCAAAACTGAATCACTGGAATTTTCATTGCTGATTTCTCTGATCAAGGATTTTGGAGCACAACACTGATGACCGGCACTTTTGCATTTGAACAAACTCGTTAATTCAGCATTTCCTGAAAGAATTTAATATCCAATGGTGGTCAGTAAATATTCTGACGATTTCATGAAAATCGTGATCAATTGTTACTCACTGAAACAAGTGAATGACAAGTAAGAAACGATGCAAGAGCCTGGACATTCTGGACGTGGATCTGGTGGCGGCGGAACTGTCGTCGTCGACGGTCTCGTTGGCACGGGCCTCGGCCTCGGTCGAGGTGTCTGAGCATAAAAAACATTTTTCTTTTTTGAAGGAAATATAAATAAAAAATGCCAATTATTTTTGTTCTATTACGTACGGCAGGAGCGTTACTCTCTTCGCAACATATCGATCCGCTCGGACACGTTGAAGTTCTCGTCATAATTGTATTTGGTCTTTTACAAAATCCAGCCATTATACTGATGAGACAAAAACCACGACATGGTGGTAACTTTTGTTGTGGTGGTTTGGTCACGGGACGTGGGGTCGTGGTTGTTTCCTTGAAGAAATAAATTCATTGATTATCGGAAAAATAAAGAACTTTTGTTTTCTTTAATTTTCTCATTTTTCGAATGGATTTTTTTTCTTCTTTTTATCGTTCGCTCAATCCACAAGGTTTAGAAAAAAAAGTGAACCATTCTCGCTGTTCGAATATTCAGTAATTAACGTTTTGGAAAATAGTGAGGAAATATTTGATTGTTCTTACAACTTTTTGTGGTGGTAACGAAATGCAGCACGACCCATCGGAAGGACAATCGGCGTCCTTGTCAATATCATCGCAAAATAATGCGAACAGTCCATTGACACATTCGCCTCTGCAAGGTCTACGAGGGGCGGGTTTCAGTCTCGTAGTAGTTGTGGCGATGGCTGAATAACTGGTCGTCGTTGGGTTTGGTCTCATTGTTGTGGTGGTCGGTGCTGTCGTTGTAATGTTTTTTTCTTCCTGACGCGTAACGTTTACTTTTGAACGATCGATCACATAAAATTCCGGGGGTGGATCGTTTCCAAACGAGTCCCTCGATACGCAACAACGGTGTCCGGGTTTACACAACGAATCAATTTTTACTACAGCCTCGCAATAGTCCGCTATTCGGGCTTCTATGCAAATGCCTGAACATTTTGTGACTGAAACAAAAGTTGGAGTAAAAATGTATGAATAGATTTGTCAGCCAATTTTTTGATTCGTGACGAAATCAATTTAATTTATTAGAAATTTGAGGATCAACTTACGCGACGGTTTCGAAACAGCGTCCTTTTGGCTGTCCTAAAAAACGTCAAATACAAATAATTTCCTCAGCGAGAATCTCCGCTCCATTTTCATGGATCCGACCAAGAAAATCGATTGTGAAAATTTGAGATAGAAAAAGTGGAACCGGATCGCTGATTATTAATTGATCGACGAGATCAACAAAAATCGATGCTGCAACGTGCAATGCATTTTCTTACCGTCGTTGGTTTGGGTGTTGTCGTGGTGGTTGTCGTTGCAACGGTGGTCGTTGTCGTGGGAATTTTGGTGGTTGTAACGAGCGTCGTATCACGAATTTCTGTGATCGATGTCACGTTGTCAATATCGTTTTCCGATATTTTTGTACCGTTGAGAGGCTCGTGAATGCAACATCGCATGCTCGACGTCGGACATGGAATATCCTCCAAAACATCGTAGCAAATGAGTGTCGCCAGTGCATGGACACAGATGCCTGGACAATTGGCACTATTCGCAGTGTCTGATATCGTGTCCAAAAGGCCTGAAGAAAAAAAAGACAAAAAACAAACGATTAGTCTCAAATTTATTTTATTCTGTCGTTCCAAAAATAAAAAAAAAATAGCAAATAATGAATAATAAATTTCATGAAATAAAAATGCATTGGTACTATCAGCACCGCTAAGATTCGATGATGAAAAGAGTTCTGAACGGTTGGCCTCAATTGGAAATAAAAGAAAAATCGACTCCTGACCCTGTGAAATGGACGATCAAATATTTTCAATTTTTTTTACCTCGTGGACCGCGGCCTCGAGTTACGGTACGAAATGACGAGTGAATGGGATGTTCGAAAAAAAAGCTCATACACCATATGGACTATTTTAAGAATCATTGATTTGATGTAACATTATAACGTGAGTTTCGAGCTCGAGTAACCAGCAATCACGTAATCTCGATGCTAATCGGTCTTGGATGTGCCGTTAGATGAGGCAACTCGTTCGCCTGGGAATATACCCAAGTCTGAGAGCTCGGGAACAGTCTTATCTATCTCTATGATTCTCAGATCAGAAGGATCGAGAATTATGTTTGAGAGAGTAAAAAAAATTCGAACAAAAATTATCTCCTTTTAGAGCGTCTTATTTTTTATTATTTTCTGATTAATTTATCATAATTAAATGTAATTACTGTGCGATAATAAATAACGGATAATCTATAACTGATGAATTCCTTTCAATCAGCTGAGCAGCAGAACGAACAATGTTTTTGGGACACCCCGTATAACGTTATTCGTTTGGGTTATACCAGCATGACCGGATTGTTACGGTAACCCATGAGCTATACCACCACGAGCTATAAGAGTGAGAAAGGAATAAAGAAAAAGAGAGAAATTCCTGCATACGTAATCCTCTCGAGCTGCGAGCACCTTGGCACTCAGAGTCATGATTCTAAGATTATTGAACTTGAACTTGACCAAGTCAAATGGCAGCAAGCCGTAATTCGTCATCGAATAACTCATTTTTTTATATCCTGAGAATAGAAATCGATCGTACAAATATTCACCCTCTTTTGGAGCCCAAAATCCATCGATATTCCGATTTATCGAAAAAATAATCAGCGCCACGTAAAAATTGATGAAATTTCTTTACCAAACAAGAAAAATTGAGTGGAAATATTTCGAGAACCTAAAATAGCTCACAGGCATTTTTATTCAAAACAATTTCATGCACGATTTCAATCGTTGAATGTTACATCAGCTTATTTGGTTTTTGTAACAATTTTTCCCGATCGTAATGATACCGTTTTAATTGGGACGTTTGATCGTCCGAAACTGGATCGTTTATCGTACGATATACGTGCAGGCAAGAAGAGAAAGATGATTTTAACGAGCGTGTTCATTTTGACAATGATTACTCTGTCGTCAAGGTATGTCGTTACGACACAATGTTTTTTTTTTCTTTCATTTACAGGCTGGACGAGTCAATTAGACCGAAGAAGAGTAACAAAAGACACATGTTCCTGGCTGGATATACTTTCGGTTCGAATACGTTTTTGACATTAATGATGCAAGCTCAATTATCGAATTATATCTCAGCGAGGTTTTTAATACGCGAAGATTTTAGTTGGAGTGGTCAAAGAGAAGCGGCTCGTGTTTAAAAAAATAAAAAAATATTGAGTCATGTCAGGCAAGAGGTATCGAGCTCTTGCACGAGGAGACCAACCAACACACCGACAGTTTCACTTTGGCAGAGGCATAACGGCCCAAACAAACGTAACGGTAGTTCATGAGCGGACTTGGTTTACTCGCGCCCGTCTTATTCTTTCATTTTATTTCTCATATGATGATTTTTTTTCATTCGAACAAAATATTCCTTTTTTTTTCTCCTCTGCTTCGGCCTTCACGTTCCTCCTGCTCGTCTCATTTGCAACCGCGGGACCACCGGTCTCGCGAGCCTTACAACCGGTTCGCAATAAACACACTCCACCACGTTTTTTTTTCCTTCTTCCCTTTTTTTTCAACAAAGCTAACTTTCGTTTTAACTCGTCCACCATTTTTCACGCTCCGTCACACCAGCCAGAAAACAAGGGTGGTCAAGTATCACACTGACATTGTCACAACCTTCAGATATTCAACGCTGTTTTTCCAATCTCAATTAATATATTCCTGAGAAATCAATGTTAAAGTTGTTCCCTTGAAGTTCTCTATCCATTCAGAATCTTTTACATTGGGCGTGACTCGTTATTCTACAAATTCGCTAAAACACGAAAAAAAACTTGAATAAACAATTTTTCTTCACCTTCAACAAATACAAACTGTCATTAAACTTCGCGAAGTATAGAAACTGAAAAAATTCACCCTGACCATTGGGGGCTCGTGGGTTCATTGATATTAGAAAATTTTTATTCACATTTTGACCAAAATCTCAAGTTGATCGATTCTGTTTTGAGAGCACGATTACAGAAATCATTGGGAGGCAAAAAGACCGATGAAAATAATGATATCGTGATATCAGGTTTGAGTGGAAAATTATAATGTTCATCCGTACTTCGGGAATTATCTTTCCAGATCTGATAATATGTCTCATATTATCAATGATAATAAATAATAATCAGGCGGTAATGAAGATCGGATAATTGCTTAACTAATGAAATAGTGCTCGTTGAGTGAGCAAGTGAAATCCAATTAATTATAACTCCGTTTTACAACGCCGATGTTCCGATTGCAAAGAGAGATTCAGTTTTTTCTAAATAACGATAATGAAGGCGAACTGAAGTTCGGGAAACGAAGTTGGAGAAAGGAGAAGTAAGAAAGTTGGAGGGATGTTGTGAATCGGGTTCTTGCTCTGTGAGTTTCGTGAGAAAAAACGGAATAGACTAATTTATACGAAAAAATACACAAAATCTAATGGATTTCAAATTTAGAGGCATACACAACCCTGAAAAGAAAACTTCCGGAATTTCGGACAAGAAAATAAGATTTTTGTTCGTTTTGAATTCATTTCGTGCAACTTTTAATGGCAAAAAAGATTTTCCATTTGAAAACTTCGTTTTTCCTCGGGATTACTCGGCAAGTTTTGTAAACATTAATTCCCACGAGCGAAGTTACTTTTTCGGGAACGAATTATGATTCGTACTTGGGGAAAATTTTATTCGGAACGTCAAGTCACGCTCCAACAATTTTGTCAATTAAGTAAGATTCTTTTTTGTTTTTATTTCCTTCTGACTCGAAAGAAATAAGCTTCCTCTTCGTCCGGCTAGATATACCGTTGTGTCAGTGTATAGTTTTCGAGAGGGATAGAGAGAGAGATGCAGACATATCTATATTTATGTACAGCGGTTCGAAGAGCTCTCGCGGCCTTCTTACCGGGGCTCTCCCCCATCCGCATAGCGTTTTATCAGAGTCACCTTAAGTGGGACACTCGCGCATCCTTTGCCGATTCCACCTATAAACCGTGCCGCCTTCTCAACGACCACTCCGCGCCATAGTCATTCACCAAGAGATCAACGCGACAATTTCTATTTCTTGAAATTGTCATTAAACCCGGATTTCCGTCCTATCCTAAGGCGGCGATGCCATCAGGGAAGCAGCAAAGGGAACAACTATTTCTCAATCTTCTCGGAATTGCCTTTTCTTCCAGAATTTTCAAACTCCTCAACCTATTTTTTCAATAATCATCCAAATTTATAAATGGCTCAAGTTTTTTCCCCCAAAATGGCAATCGCTAGTTTTTATAATGTTGAAAATTATGATTATCACTCTGAGCACGAATAGTATTTTCTCAGTTTTCAATATTTTTGGCCGATCGTTTCATGTTCAGATTTGATCTGTCAAGTATCAAGGAAAACGAGAAAAAAAAGCTAGATTTTGGATCTTCCAACTGTCAAGAACCGAATGGATTGGAAGAAATGAGGAGACGGAATGAAATTCCTCAAGGAAATTCCAAACGATACGAGCTTCCAAAACAAATAAAGATTCTGACGCAATTCTGTGGATCTGGCACTCGACATTATCCAATGAAAAGTCGATCCCAGTCACTCAAAGTTCAATCGACAGTCTAGGGTCTGAAAAATCTTCTTCCCTGATTATTAATATCCCACGGGACCGATTAATTGAAAAATATGAGTGAGAAAAAAAAGAAATCGATCGAGAAGAAAATTGAACAAAAACGAAATGTCAAAGGATTAAAATTTGCACTGCACGAAATTCAATTGACGATAGCGAGCTGGAGGCTGTTTTGTTTGTTGAGAAAAAAAAAGGTTTTACCTGACAAGAAGCTACCGGCGAGTGAATCGTCGTCCTGTCCAGAAACTCCGGTAAGAACGAGGAGAACGAGAGGGATAAAACGTTTCAGAACTGACGGATACATCGTGCACTATATTTCGTAATAAGAAAAAAACTTTGGGTCCATGGAGTAAAAAATGTAAAAAAATCGAACTAAAAAACTAAACAACACACAACTGGAGAATTCGTACGAGTATGAATGCGATTTTTTGTTGGGTTGTTTTTAAATCGAATCACGTGTGGGTCACTTGACCGCGAAGTTCGGCAACCCTGATCGTGCGAGGCTTCATCGCCTGACTGACTGGGCCCCACTTGTGGGTCAGGGTGCGGACCCCGCCAAGCTAGCTCCGCTGCTACTCTGTATAGATATATACAGACGTGCAACGTTGAAGGACGCTCGTACGCATTACGGAGTGAGGAATAAGCGACGAGGAACGAGAATCCATGGATGGTTTATCCGGCATTACTTTTTCCATCGTTTTTCCTTCCCCCCTCTCTCTCTCTCCCCCACGCTCTTTTCCCAACACTTTTTATAGAAACGTGATTCTTCAAAATATCGCTCCAAAAAAATTACCAGTTTTGGAAAAAAATTTGACCAACTTGTAGAAAAAAACAAGGACGAAATTTTGGATAAAAAAAATAATAATTTTTAAACCGTCCAGGAAAATATTTCCAGACGATTGCTCCATTTTTTTTTTCGTCCAATATTTCATTCAATACGTATCCATTCACCTCCTGTTTTTTATTCCGTTCCATCTTGCACTCTCCTTCAGCTTGGCAAATTTGAGTCATCAGGGTCCAGAGGCTTGGCAATATTTTCTCTTTTACGTCGCGAGGCTTCGGATTAACTCGTTAATCTTCTTTTCGTTGACAACTGCAATAAATCGAGGCGTAATAATAATGTGACAGTACGAATTCCGATTAATTAATGAGTAGAGTTGTCAAAAATTCAGTAAGTTATATCAATGCACGAAAATAAATAAAAGGCTGGAAAGTATGTCGAATTAAAATTTGTTTCCTGACCAACAGGAAGCGATGGAACGAATATATGGATGTCATTGTTTTGCCATAAAAAGATGAACAATAATGTATCGAACTTTCGAGGGGCGCTGGATGGAGAAATGGAATTGTGTGCATTTGCCAAAATTTACGTTCGCTTGAAGAAAAAATAGATAAAAATTATCCTCCGTATAATTTGTGCATTTTTTTTTATTAAAAGAATCGACTCGTATTTATTAGCTCGAATAAACTCACCGAGTTCGGAGAAAATCCAATGGCAACGACTCAAAAACAAAATGACTCAGTCCAGCCAGGGGCAGTGATTCCTAGAAGAAAAAAAAAGTTTGAAAATTCCCATGGAGATGGTGACTGGAAAGCAAGAATATTTAAGAAGATCGATTTTTCTATGTCCCAGGTGAAGCTTGGAAGGAATAATTAATCGCAGTGAATTAATTAATCGAAACGGCGAAGCTTCGTGCGGCTACAAGGATGGCTCTGAGCCTGATAATCGCCGAGCACATACTCGAAAAAAAAGGTGCAAATAATAAAGTAAAATGAAAAAGATACGAGGATAAGATTCACGAGGATTGGATTTCCTTGGAGATTCTCCTCGTACCCAAATCATTTATCATTTTCACAAGCTCAGGCTGGTAAACCCTTTCGCTGGAGATGATACACTAGAAGCATGATTTCGTTTATACTTTGTCGTTGTTTTATTTGTCATTTTTTTTTTCATTTTGTGCCTCTTTCCATGGGACTTTGTATTAAATGGCTACACACATAGCCAACGAGGATCGACGATGTTCTTCCTATTGCTTTCTCTCTCAAGCATATCTCCCTTCGGATATTTATCTTTCTCGCACCAATGGCTACCTCGTTTTACATCGAGACACCTCGTACGTGCCTCTGAATGTCGCCACCAGTGTGTGTGTGTCTGTGCAACATTTTTTTATCTTCCTCTTCCTCTTCTCCTTTCTTTTTTTTCTTCGTGCGAGAAAAGAGCGCGGTGAACGTCGTCGTGGCAAGTGTGTACACGAGCAAGAATAGCGGTACTTGACCCGCAAATGTGCGTGATACCGTACAAGACGTTCGTACGCCATATATTTTATTCTTTTTCTCTTTTAATTACTTTTTTTAACCATCATTTCATTTTTTCTTCTTCAATTTTTACGCAACCTGTTGAGTCGAGGGGAAGAAATTTCCGGCGACCATACATCACAGTACTGCGGAAATTAATTATGGGATAGGCATCCCGAAAATCACGATTCACTTTGCTCCTCGTCGATCTTATTTTTTATTAAAAATCCCGCAAAACCATAAAAATCTACGAAGAAATTATATCAGTTTATTTAATGGAAGACATTTTTTTAAACTGATATGAAAAACATTTTTTTTTCAAATCCGATCGATTTTGAAAATTGAATACTTGCCAAATAAAAAATTGAGCATGATTCCTGGTCGGTATTCGGTCCCTTAATTGTATAATTTAATAGAATATAATAGAATATAGTTCTCTCAATAATTAGGCAAAAGTACAATTAGACTTTTTTGTCGTCTAATGCAAAATAATTGTTATTGTTGTTGTTATCGTTACTATGATTATTTTCATGATATTCCCATGAGGACAGGATCAACGAGAGTAAACTTTTCAATGCACTCTAAAAACCAGCCAACCGGAAGTGACTTAATGTGAGGCATATTGTACTTAACACGTGGTTCGTCTTTACCCGGCATGTAAATAATATAATGGGAACATTTGTATAGCGGATGGATGGGTTTATGGGCAACGTGGAAAGGCGTAAGTTTGTAATTTTTGACGACTTCGGGATCCGGTTCCCGATGAAGAATCTCGCCTTGACCTCCGAGCACCAGGGTCGTCAGACTCTCCTTCGTGAATTCAAATTTTTCGTAACTCCATGTACTACGCTGACCGATTGCGAAGTAAAAATAACAGTTGTTGAATAATCGAGGGTTCTGAAATTTTAACAAGAACAAACCAGTTGGAATTATTTCTTTTTTTTCACGTCGAAATATTATTTTAAGAGCGACTGAATTTTACTTGATTCTCTTCGTTCCTACGAGCGCGCATTGGAGTCTCGGGATTCGGAGCACCGTGCACCTCGAACAGTTCTAAATCGATTTCCGAAATGTCGTTCAAGTCCGAACTGATCGTTATCCCTACAAAACATTTGAAAAGGTTTTACCATTTTTATTCTTTTTATTTTCATTTTTTATCGCTTTCGCACTCGATTCGCGAACTCACATTGACTGTTGAGAATCCATTTGCCCTGAAGTATCGCGAGCATAACGTTGTACGTCAATTCCGTGATATTTCGATCGTTCGTTTCCACGACCACGTGAGTCAGCGTAGATCTTGAGGAAAAAATAATATTCAATTCAAATGTTTCCTTCGATATGAGATTTGCGGGTTTTGGGGATTCATTCGTACCTGAAAGACATGGCCACTTCGACTTTGAGCTTCGACGCAAGCTGCGCCAATAACTTTCGATTTTTAGTGTTAAGATTCGATGGCAAAACGACCACTTTCGAATTTGGTATTATTATCGATTTATCCAAAACCGAATCACCTGATGGATCGCTTTTCATCACTTTTTCATTTTCATTCTCTTTGGACAACAAAACTCGCATTTCGTCCGAAACTGCATAATCTCTGTAATTAAACATTTTTACCAAAGCTTTAGCATGAATTTGACTTTTTCATTCCGACGACTTCGACCTGAATTCACGGCAATGATGGGTGATTCGAAAAAATGCTCGACATGTACTTACATGGGTCTTTTTCCAAATTTATCGTAGACGCTTCTGTTGGCTTTGAATCGCAGCAATAGAGCAGCCTCCTCAAGTTTATCGTTCGTGGCCGCATCGTGCAACGCCGTTCGATTTTCCATTGCCGGCGTATTTGCCGAGGCGCCGGCTTGCAGCAGCATCTCGCATATTTCCCGACGACCGAGGTTGACTGCTTCTTGCTCGAAAAAAAAAACATGCGAGAGAAATTTATTCGATCGTGTCTCAAGTTTATTTTCTTCATTACTTGAGTGAATAATTGTACGATTACTTACCAGGGGAGTCCAATTGGCATTGTCTTTCGTGTTGGGATTCGCTCCGGCTTCGAGAAGCATCTTCACGTAGTCTTTGTGTCCCTAAAAACATTATTTTACTGTTAAGAATTCATTGGATATAGGAAAAGTCATTGCGATTGATTTTTTTGTCTGATTTCTGCAAGAGACGTCAAAAAAATGATTGAAAAAAAAAAAACCAGTTGATTTTTTTTGAGCTTTCACAATCTTGGACCTGAAATACAATACGGCGATGCAGTTTCCGCATAATAATGAAAAAATTAATTACTTTTACGCAAGCGGTGTGCAACGCAGTTTCTCCCTTAGTATTGCGTTTGTTGATATTTTTTGGTATCGACTTAGGTGTGGGAGTTTTTGGCTTGTCAATGCTCTGCCGAGTCTTCGAATCCACTGGTTTATTTTTGGTGTTTTGTTTCGATGTTGCATCGAGATTTTCCTTGTCCAATTTTTCTCGAGGTCTCGGACACGACGATTCTTTAGGGCTTTCTACCAATTTAGCATTTTTATCAAATCCGTGAGATTCACTTTCCCGAGTTTCCTGTGATCTTCGTGCCTCCATGGTGGAGATTTTCATACTTTTTTTGCTTGCACATGTTTTTTCGGTTGTTACAATTTCTGACGCAACTGACGAATTGATTGGGGACTTTTTTTGCTGCTCCCCGATCGAGCCACTTTTTGTAAGTCTCGATCGTTTCGTTAGCGTCTTGTCAACCATCTCCTCAATTTTTTCGTTGATAGTTTGCCTGACAACGAGGCTGTCGAAATCTTGTATGGAGGAATTTTTCTTGCAACAATCCAGCACGACATTCTCATCGATATTGTTTTTTTCTTGGCTGGTTTTTTTCCTCGTTTTAGTCTCCAATGACGAATTAAGAACTTGAGACAATTCAGAATTTTTGCTTCGGCGACTGAGAGCTGAGCTTTTCATTCTTTTCGATTGGTGCACGGGACATTCTTCTTCTCTTTCCAAATGCTCCATCGAGTCGTCGTGAACTTTTGCAATCGTTCTTTTGGTCGCATCACTTTTTGAGCTTTTATTGCTGATATTTTGTGCTTCAGGGTGTTTCGAAAGAATCGTCTTTTCGATAATGTCGTGCTCAATTTCCATCGGAACGTTTTGATAGTTCGTCGAGTTTTCGACGTTTTCAAGGGTTTCTGGAATTGTCAAATTTCTGCTAACGGTTTCGTCCGTGTCCGCAGACTCTGGAGCCAACATTAAATCTTCGTTGGATCCCTGCAGTTTTTTTACAGTCTTTACTAGTTCCTCCATCCAATCCTTTTCCTCAGAACTGTCAGAATTTTTGTCTTGCGATTCAATATTTTTGGGGCGTTCGTCGATCGGTTTTGAGTCTCTGGAACTTTTTGCGAGTTTTCTCATCTCAGAGTGAACAGGTGATTGCGAAGGATCTCGATATCCTTCGGTCTCGGGCGGCAAACTCCCTCCTCCGGCTTTTTCGAACTGAGTCGGATCAACGAAGTCTGTACTCTCCGTGAGGGTAGCATTACGATGATGATTTTGCTTTTTTTGGGAAAGAACACCGTCCCGCGCTATACTGTTCAGCCTTGAACAAATTTTTTCGAGATTGTCGCGTGGTGAATCATCCGGGATTTCCGGATCATCGCTTCTCGGAGATTCGCTCGTTACATTTTCATTTTTATTCTGCTTGGCCAAATCTCGCGATGGGAACTTTCGAGTCTTGGATATGGAGAGCCGCATTTTCTTACGGCCTGGTGGAGTGAGTGTCTTGTCGCAATAGCCGATTGTTTCCGGCTCTAATTCTTGCTCGATGTGATTCTTATTGCGATCAGTTGAATTGCCTGATTCTTTAGCCTCTGCTTGCGGCCGTTGTTTTCTCTGACGTGGACTGAACTGCGTTGGATCCACAAAACCGGCGGTTTCCGGCTCTGCATTAGTTTTTCTCTGACGCGGACTGAATTGCGTTGGATCCACGAAACCTGCAGTTTCGGGCTCTGCATTCTTTTCCGGCTGTGAACTTCTTTGCTTTTTCTCCTGCCGACGTTGACTGGATCGAGCGGGACTCACAGACCCAGCTGTTTTCCCTTGTGGATTCTTCTGTTTTTCTTGAACCGAGCCGGATCCAGGTTTACGCGAGAATCTCGCAATTCCCGGTTTTTTATCCATTTTTCTCTGGCGTGGACTGGACTGCGTTGGCTCCACGAATCCTGCCGTTTCCGGTTGTACAATCTTTTTCCTCTGGAATGATCGCGATTGACTGGGACTCACGAAACCCTTAGTTTCTGCTTGCAAAATAATTTTCTTCTGATACGGACTGAACTGAGTCGGACTCACGAATCCCTTAGTTTCCGGTTGTACATTCCCTCTTCCCTGATATGGGCTGGTGTCTGCGCCATCCAGAAATTCTTCAGTTTCCGGTGGTGGGATGTTTTTTCCCTGATGCGGACTAAATTGAGTGGGACTAACGAATCCTTTGGTTTCCGGTTCCGTGAGGACCTTACTTCCGGTTTCTCCTCGACGGCTTTTCTCACGTTGCGATCGCTTAGAATTTCCAATTTCTCCATTTTCATCTTCACTTTTATTTCGTCCTTTACTCCGTTCACCTGGGGGAGTAGATTCGACAACCTCATCGTCAGAATCCGGGTCTGTCTCCGGAACGATGCCGTTGCAGTGGGCAGCGAATTGGTGCACTGCTTCAGCCAGACTTTGCAAATTTTCGGATTTACTGCAAAACGAAACAAATTATGCTGAAAAAAAAATTCATTTCATGCCAACGAAGATTCTACATTTTTGTGGCTGCCAAAAAACACCAAGAGCTATCAATGAAAAATTATCACTTTGTTGCTCCCTTTTAATCCGGCTCTAGCTTCATTAGCTGTGTGGGTTGGACAAGCAGAGCTAATTCAAGAAAACTATATTTAACATCATCGAATATCAAGCGTTTCGATATGTTAATTATGTGGACAACGTATCTAGTGACAAAGGAGCAAACATGATGGCTCATCGCACATAAATTGAGTTTGGTCCAAGTGATCCTACTCCAGTGTAGATTTCCTCTCTATTTTTATTCTCATTGCATCAGCAGAATATCGAGTGAAAAAAAAAGAGTGAAATACGATTGTTGATAGCACAAAAATTATGGGATTTTTACGTGCTATTAACGTGTTGGATATTTTTAGCTCAACAATTATCGGTGAAAAAAAATATCGACGAAAATGTCTAAAAATATATATAGTAAATACTGACTCAAAAAAACACTTTATCAAAAAACTGATTGCATAGCAATTACATGCTTTTCATGCGCTAAATATATCCCTTATTCAATCACCACTTTGCTGACTCAGCATGTGACAACAAGTCTTTTATTTTCTCTGGAATAATTGTTTCGAAATAAAATAAATATAAAATGGAGAAACAACACGTCATTTTTGTGTCCAGAGAACTTCGATGCCTGGCTTTTACGATCTTATGCTCCGCTTACTTAACAGGAGTGAATGCGACCTCAAATATTTTGTAGGCATTAATGGCCTTTGAATTGTAAATAACGTGTAAAAATAGCAAAACATTGTGTCTTTTCGAAAATCGGTTGCTAGTGAATTTTTTTAAATGAAAATTTGTAAAAGGACAGGACGGATGACAATAATCTTGAGCAACGACTGCTGACGACTTACGTTTTGGTAATTACGTTGATAATAACGTTGCAATATCCGAGGAGCTTCGCAACCAATTCATAATGTTTTATTTCTCTTGGTCTGACAGGGATGTGACACTCAAAACAGATGTTTTGACTGAATATACAAGCGTCACAAAAAAAGTGACCACAGTTTACGTATCTCATTGGCATCTCCGTGATTCTTTTGCTGTCAAAAAGAGTGAAGAAAAGTTTTAGAAATAAACTGAATAATGGTTTAAAAATTTTTTTAGACAATGAACAAATAATACGAAAAGAGTTAATTTGTTAATTATGCAATTTTTCTATTCCTCACCATTTTTTGCACGCAAGCATATCGACGAAGCCGCCGAGAATAATTTTCGACTGTGTCCATCCTGAACTCATTTTGTTGCACAAAAATATTTTGGAGAAAATGCTGTGTATTTCATAAAGAAAACAATTCTTTTGTTTTGGTTATGACGCACAATTTTCTACGTGCTGGTCGCGTAACAAATAATTTTTGTCTTTCTCGAAGTTGACGATACGACAATTGTTGACGAAATGATGGATATTTTAACTGGCAATTCATTTGCAGGTGGTTCTCTTTTTGTTGTTACTTTCATGCAGTAAAGGTCACAAGTTTTTGCGTGGCGTTTTCGAAATATTACTGCGTCTTGTTTGCGTCAGCTGTACACATCAGTTTTGGCGCGCTGAGAGTGTCGCCCCCCATCATTGCGATCATCCACCAAACTGATTTTCTAGTTCCCTTGGGCTAGTAAGATTCTGTTGCAGTATTGGCATCGCCGAAAAAATCACTTTGTGTTTATATGCACGCCATGCGTGTTCAGTAAGGAACGAGTATAACCTCAAAAACTGTGCCGTTCAATGCACCGTGGTCGTGCAGCGAAGACATTCGTTCAAAATTATACGGAAGAATTTAGCAAAAACTATGGTTGTCGATTGCGATTTAATTAAAACCATCGGGGATGATGAAGACGTTCCGAATTATTCAGAAAATTCAGACGAGGAGGACGACGTGAGTTATTCATCATATATTAACATTCTCCAGACCGGCTCGTGCACACAGATGACACCCCATGATACATGGTCATGTAATACGAAATAAAAATTCATTAGTCAAAATTACAATACATCTTTCGACGAGCCACAAGCTGCTGATGAGAGCCTCGATACTCTTATCCGTTGTTTTTATTCATGAATCTGCCAGGGCCCAATCCAACGTGTAATATTTCTATAAATAGTGAAAAAAGTGTATCATGTTCGACTCCTTCATTCTTCGTATAATTTTCAAATTACAGTTTCAACCTCGCAAGCAAAAGAAACAAGAAAAAAAAGACTTTGATAGCAATTTCCAATTCGTGAGTGATGCGTCGGAATATAACCAAGATACATGGAACGATTTGAGCAAGTACATCAAAAGAAAAGCAAAGACCAAGTTGGACGATAAAATCAAAAAAATTCGAGCTCACACCGACAAGGTAAGTGGCGCGATACGTTGAGAAATTAAAAACATGGGTTTTCAATCAGCGTTTTTATCAAGACTACTAAATTACGAGAATCTCATGCTATATTTCCATACAGTCGGGATCCATGGAAGATCCAATAAAGCTGGAAACCGACGAGGTGAAGGAAGAAGATGGAATCAATCTGTCCGATGACGATTTAAAAAAAGGTACAATGAAAATTTTGACCGGTTGCTTAAAATATGAAAAAAAAAATCTGGCAAAAATTATTTCTACACGAATCAGCGATTATCATTTTTTGCAAAAAATCCAATTTTTATTGCAATTTCTCTTTGTTCTAAAAAATTTGGAAACTCCTGTCGCAGATGCTTTTAAAACAAAAGAAAGAAAAGGCAAAAGGAAAAAGAATTCCAAAGAAGCCGAGGAGTTGATGGAATTTGAGGAATCTGAAGTTCCAGACGCTTACGCATCGTTTTATCAAATGAATTTATCTCGGCCATTGCTCAAGGTATTTTCAAGCAAATTAAATAGTAAGAATTCGCTTCAATTTTATGCAAATTTCGCGAGCACAAAAATTGATGGAAAATCTTAATGCAGGCCATAGGAGCAATGAATTTTGTTCATCCGACTCCGATTCAGGCGGCAACGATTCCGGTTGCACTGATGGGACGTGATATTTGTGGGTGCGCTGCAACCGGTACTGGAAAAACCGGGGCGTACATGTTACCGACACTTGAGCGATTATTGTACAGGCCAATGGAGGGTGCAGCAGTTACAAGAGTTCTCGTTCTCGTGCCAACGAGAGAATTGGGCGTCCAAGTTTATCAGGTTGCCAAGCAATTGGCACAATTTACGTCGGTCGAGATAGGCTTGTCCGTCGGTGGCCTCGATGTCAAAGTCCAAGTTAGCATCTAAACTCGCAACAATATTCCTTACATTTAATTAATTATTTAATGTCTTTTCCACTTTTTTTTCAAAGGAAAGCGTGCTTAGAAAAAATCCGGACATTGTAATAGCAACGCCAGGACGGTTGATCGACCATCTCACAAATACGCCAACGTTTTCCTTGGACAGCATTGAAGTTCTGATTTTGGATGAAGCTGATCGGTAAGTTTCCATAGTTCGCATCCAAAATTTCCATCAATTTTTAGAATAATATTATTCTTAATAATAATATTCTTTAGTATCAAATACGATGACACCATTTTTTTTCTATTTTTCGTCTACATAGTTGTCGAATAACTTGAGTTTACAATATGCAAGAGATATACCTACATATATATCTGAATCCTATGCTTTTGCTTGTAAACTCTAGTGATCAGTTACTCGAAAACTATGTAGAAAAAAAATCTTAAACATTTGTATATTCATATTTAATACTAAAAAGTATGCTCATCGAATTTCATCAAATTTTAATCACTTACAATTTTCTCTATGCTTTTAACATGGAAACATTGATGTGTGTGGTCACCCTCCCTAAATGTGAAGGGTTACAATTCAGAAAAATTACGAGCACGCCATCAAGGACAACGAAAAAAAATCACATCTATGAAAAATCATAAAATATGGTAAAAAAATGGAATAATTGAATTTTTCAAGAATGTTGGACGAGTATTTTGCGGAGCAAATGAAGCACATTGTGAAGCAATGTGCAAGAAGCCGACAAACGATCCTGTTCTCAGCGACGATGACGGAGGAAGTAAAAGATCTTGCGGCAGTTTCATTAGACAAGCCTGTCAAAGTTTTCGTGGACAGCAATCAGGATGTGGCGTTCAACCTGCGGCAAGAATTCGTTCGGTAAATAACAGAATTTTTTTCTTTTCAGGAAGAAACTTTGGTTTTCTAATATATTTTTTTTTTATTCATTTGTTTCGGTATGCAGAATCCGAAAAGAACGGGAAGGCGATCGAGAAGGTATTCTAGCGGCGCTCATATGCCGAACGTTCCATGATCACACGATGGTGTTTGTCCAAACAAAGAAACAAGCACACAGATTACACATTTTGTTGGGTCTCCTGGGTGTCAAAGTTGGCGAACTCCATGGCAACTTGACGCAGCCTCAACGTCTGGAGAATTTAAGAAAATTCAAAGATGAAGAAATCGATGTTTTGCTGGCTACCGATGTAGCAGCTCGAGGTTTGGATATCAGTGGAGTAAAAACTGTCATTAATTTCGTCATGCCGGCGACTCTCCAGCATTATATCCACAGGTAACATTTTTCAGAGGCCCATCGATCTATTTTTGCTGAAACTAGCAGACGCACTTTTCAGGAGATAAGAAAATGTTTTTGATTTTCCATTTTTTTGACAGAGTTGGAAGAACAGCTCGTGCAGGTCGTGTGGGAGTGTCAGTCTCCTTGGCAGGTGAACAAGAACGTTCGTTAGTAAAGGAGGTGATAAAACAAGCGAGGAATCCGGTAAAAAATCGTATAATACCGCCGGACATAGTAGAAAAATACAACAACAAATTAAAGTCCCTGGAGCCGGATGTGGAAAATATTCTGCAAGAGGAGAGAAATGAGAAAGAACTTGCAAAAATAGAAAATCAAGCAAATCGTGTTGAGCACCTTCTCAAAGCAGAAGAAGAAGATTCGAAAAATAACAGGAGTTGGTTCCAAACGTCCAAGGAGAGAAGAGTCGAAAAAAGTGTGTAGAGTTTGAAAAAAAAGACTGGGTCTCGGGAAAATAATTGTGCCATATGAATTTCTTGAATTTTGTATCATTTTTCCAGACAAATTGACTTTAACGGAGAAGACCAAGGCAAAGGCCCAGAATGCAAAGCGCAAAGCGGAGCAGCCGATATCGAATCTTGTCGAGGAGAACGCCAAAAAAGCCAAAAAAAATAAAAAACCAACCGAAGCTGAAACAGCCGAAGATCGCGCCAACAAAGAGCTGGAAAAAGTTGCAGCTTTCCAAGCGAGAGCTCTTAAAAAGAAGAATAAACTAAAGAAGATCCGAACTATGGTGGACGACGACCATCGTTCGTCCGCTAAAAATACAGGTGAACAAAACCGCACAACATTTTTAAATCCTTACAAAAAAGACCATAAATTCTATTCCATCCGGAAAGCTCAATAACTATTAAAAAATGAATTTCATGATTTTAGGGGCAGTGAAACGCAACAAATCCTCGTTTGCCGCCGATCTCACAGATACGAGCAGGAAGGGTGTTAAAAAGCTGCGTTACGAGTAAGAATAAACAATATTGAATACAATTATTATGATACCTGATGGGAAGCCATAGAGCGATATGGTTTTTTATGGTATCCCATACATTTTCTTGGGATTTTTATGGGGTTTTATGCTATGATATAGCAATGTATGGCGGATGGTTATTTTTCGTTAGGATGGGGAATTACTGACACACAAAGAATCATTGAAAATTTGTATTGCAGTGCCAACGTCAAGCAGAGGCAAAAAACGGGCAAATCTTTTCACAAACCTCAGAGTAAGGCCAAACCAACGAGAGGTAAGCCAACGAAGGGCAAACCAACGAAAGGTAAAGGATCGCAGAGACCGAGGCAAAGAAAATAGAAACGTACGGAGTTGAAAGCAGAGAGAAAGGGGGAAAGAATGAATTTGTAACGAAATAAATTTCTCGCATATTTGACTTGAAATGAAATATTTCAATCGATTTGTCTTTTATTATAGAACCAATACAATATTTCGCTTACGTCACCGACTTGAAAGATTTATAGCACTGACTATTATAATCTGGGTTTTCATTTTCTCCCTTTTCGTCATATTGGTTTTATTTTTATTTTAATGATTTATTTATTTGTTGTTTTTTTTTCATCGTTTTTCTTTCTTGTATATTTGATATTATTCTATACACACCCGTCCGCAGAAATTACAGAAAGTCGCAACTACGTGAGAACTTTTTTGATGATTGACGTTTTTTTGCGAGCCAACGAAAAATCTAGAATTTCGAGCTTCAACACACGAGGCTAATTTAATGTAATTTACAAAAAATGATGGATCAGCAATTTCGTGCTTTTTCATTGCGTTATCGATCGTTACAATGCTTTATGATAAAACAATCGTCACGAATTTCTGCATCATCAACTATTGGCAGCTCCATGACCTTCTGTCTCTGTTTCTCACTGAATTTTCCTCAACCTTTTTTATACCAAGATGTACAAAAGTTATTATCGACATATCGGAATCTCTACCGAGTTAATTATTTTGAAAATTTTCATTTTCAACGGTACTGTAATTTTCGTGGACAGGCGACAAGTCGAATAATCTTGTATACTTTTTTCCCTTTTTTTTCCTCTTATAAAGTTAATCTCAAACTATCTCTCACATGTCATCTCATCCAATTCATTCACACTACTTGCGCAACTCTCTTATCTAGTTTTTACCTAATCATCGTATTGTTGTGATAGTCGAAAAAAAAAAAAAAAACAAAATAAAACACAAGAATGTAGGAAGTGAAAAAGAAGAGAGAAACATCTGAACCTGGCCAGCGCGAAAATTGAGTAAAATCCTTCGATGGATTTGTCACTAACTTTTGCAGCAAGAAAAATCGAATGTGTTTCAAATTTCGATCCAAATTTCGTCACCTGCAGAAAACATGGGAGCAGTGAAACCGAAAATTGTCCAGATGATCGCGAAATAAAATCATCAGTTTTTTTCCTCATTAGGAAATGAGAGTTTAATTTCCGAACAATTTTGATCCTGATCAGCGACATCGCCACAAATTTTCATGTTTATTTAAAAAATGGCGGTTTTCTTTCGACGAGCGAACGAATTTTGAATTCTCTACTATTCGATATTCACGAAGATTTGGGACCGATACAGTCCTCTATGTCACGTTACGTTCTCATAATAACAACAAATATATGAATTCTTAAATGTCCAAAGTCACGCAGGGAGAGCATAAAGCGCGAGCAACAAAAGATCCAACAAGCAAATATTTTTTAACAGAAAAGTTCGTAAACAAATCCGATGAGCCATTGGGTAAAATTCCGAAAAGTCTGCAGGCATTTTCAAGGAATAAAGAAGCACAAAGTCGTCGAAACCTTCTGAGGAGGAAGACGAAATACACATAAAAGGGAGAACCAGACCAACTCGAATTTGAAAACAAGGAAACATCGATTCGCCAAACAGAATCGCTGTATGATTATTTTTAATAAAACGGTAAAATAAAGAGAACGTCACTGAGCGTCAAATCAATTGTCACGGAATCCGTCGAAAAATCCTGAATTACGTCATCCGAGTGGATCGGCATGATATAATGAAAAAACAAGACTTGGCGTTTGAACGTCCAGATGTTAACTCTAGTAGAAATATCGGAAGAGAAAGTATGAAAAAAAACAAAACAAAAAAAAACGTTTTAGTGTATTATAATCTTAACAGCTTATGGTCTAGAAATACGCGAACGACTTAGGTATATTAATTGTTGTACATAACCAAAATATTCTGTTTTCTAATTTGTAAAGTGTTTTTTTGTTTGTTTGTTTGTTTCTTCTTTTTTTTTTTAGGTGTTTCATTTTTTGACGGCTTATAGTATCATCGTAGTCCTTAGACTTTCCCCTCACTTCCCGCCGGACCGCCTCACCTGTCTGGGTAGAATTTATATTCACCGTATTTATTTATTTAATTTGTCAGACTCCCGTAATGCCCTCTTTGCCGGAGGTTCGTCAATCTGAAAATTCAAACCGACATGGTTAATAAAAGTTGTCAACTAATTTTCCCAGCCGAAAAATCATTTTATCGCAAAAACGGAAAAAAAGATTTTCAACGGCTAAACGTGATATTGAAAAAATGAAAATGAACGGGGATTTGTTTCAATGAGCTCCCAATATTTTTGCGTACCTCGTCCTCCATTCCCGGCAATTGAATCCTGGTCTCCGACGCTTCTGCAGGCTGTAAAGAATAAAAATACAATCTTGAGGAACCAATAACATTTACACGTCTCCGGAAAATTTCTGATCGTCGTTGAGTTTCGTTTTCCGAAATTATTTCTTCCGACCATACAATCCCACGCTCATAAACAAGCTAATTTTTTGAATCCATCGTTTCAGGGATTCGACATAAAATGACAAGCAAAATAGTCTTTTTTTGAGATATCTCACATTTGTTCGAGTTGAAGCCGCTCAAGCTCGCAATGCTAATGGACATTTGCTTATTCGTCCGTTACGGTGAGGGATCAGTTGCGATCTCGGTACTGAGTGCAAAAGAGATAGTTGCAATTTTCGAAATTGAATATTTTGGACACAGTTTGACCAATTTAAAAAAAGCCCCTGTCAGCGGATTTTTGCCATCGTCCCGCGTCCGCTGACAGAAATTTTGTTTTCATTAGTCAATGGACAACGGAGAATTTCAATTCCGAAAATTGGAGCCGCGGTTCGGTGACTGATCCATCACTTTGAATAAGAGTAACTCGAAAAATGAAATGAAAACTGGCATCGAAATGATTGTTTTGTGAATTTATTGGGAGATAATGGACTTGATGAGTATCGATATGTTTTTATTACCTGTGCATCGATACATTCCATTTCCCCGATTTGCAGCTTGAAAGAATAGTTTCACTTGCTTAGGGGATTCATCAATTTTCGTTTCAAAACAGATCAGCGTTTTTCGTTTTTCATAGACACGACTTTGTTCAATAAATAATTTTGACATAAAAAAAAATCAATCGAAAGACACCAACACGTGAATCCAATTTTATTTCTTCTATGTACGTTCGTTTCTTCAGGAAGACCGACTTACCCTGGCATCGGTCTCGTTGGGTCCGATTCCGACTTCCTTCTGTAACTTTGACTTTGCTTTGCGCTGTGGTCGCTCGGTCAACGAATGTGTATTTATGTGAGTTCCTTTGCCCTTGGGACTCGTCATACTAATTTGCATTTCGGCTGGTAAATAATTTTTCGAATTAGTCAGCAGCTCATCGGCGCGTTTGAAGTACATGGTCGGTATTCGAGTTTCACTCGGGAATTCTTTCATATCGAAGTTGGTCGTTTTAGTGAAAATAACGTTCATAGCGATGTCACAAACTGCCCAAAGTTTCTAGAAAAGAAAGAACAAGAAAATAGTCAAAGATCAAATGATGTGCTTGAGATTTGGCCTCGAAAAATCCAGTCCGTTTCTTCGAATGTGTGAAAAAGACTCGGTACGACGTTGGTATAACGCGAATATGAAAATAGCAAGAGAAGTGCAAAATAAATTTTAAAAAACTTACGTAATTAACGTTATCGTCGTCGGGCCTCAGAGCGTCCTTGTGGCCCTTCATTCTCTCGACGAGATTTTTATAAAAACCATAACAGTAGTATTCATTTTTGGTAATTAGAGGTTCGAGGATGAACCACAGACACTGCTGAATAACTTTCAACTGGCTGATGTCCATGTGACTCGTGAATTCGGGATCGTGAGCGAGTATTGGTACGGCGAAGACGAGCATGTAATCCGGGAGAATGTGAGGCAATTGACCTGTTGACCATGCAAATAGAAATAGAAAAATAAATCGAGAACTTTGGGTAATTTTTGAACTTTGGGATCGGGCTCGTAATCGGCAAAACGTGAGTTCTTTGTGTTTGCCAATTTTCAACTACATTTAATGAAAATAACGTATTTGTGGGCTCAAAAGGCTAGAAGCTTACGTGATTGTAGATTTTACTCACCCATAGCACGTTCCACGGTACCGAGGGATACAGTTTTGACGTAATCTCTTCTTTTGTTGATATCCGTTTGCATGTGCGTCTTCAAAACGCATTTGAGCCTTTTGTCTTGTTCCTTACCGGCTAGGGCGTAGTAACCCATAAAATCGAGGGGTAAACATTTGTTCGGGATACCGCGACCAAGCCCTTTGTGCAACTTTGTGCCGAATGATTCTCTGACTTGAGTCACGTCGTCCTGTATCCAGAAAGACAGTAAAACGGATTGATTTTTATAAGAACGAATAATGGTAAAAAATATTAAAAAAATATTTTCGAGTGTGAAATTAAACTGAAAAAATCTTGAAAAACGATAACTGGCACGAGAGGGGACGATTTGCGTCCTTCTCGCTCCAAGAGCATTGACAGGAGTAATTTTTTACTCGCGTACATCGGAATTTGAGAGATAAACGAAAATACTGACCACCATGAGTTGCGACAAGTTGTAAAATTGTTCAGCGGTGAATTGATCGCCGACGCCTTTCTGCTCGCAGATTTTGAGCATCGAGCAACCGGCCTGCAAGCGGAGCCAACTCATTTCAGCCCTGCTCAAACGTCCCTGTTGCAAAAGATCTCCCTTGTTGACGACGAACGCGTTCAGCATACGGAAAGTCTTTTGTGCAGATAACACGTCCGTTTTAAGGCCCAGCAACCATCGGGCCATGCACTTAAGACCTTCCAGACGACAACGTGTTTCTTCTGGTAATTGATCCTCGCGACACCAATCCCCTTCGATAGCCTCGGTCGTTTGCTCACTATTTTCCTTGACCAAGAGTTCTTTCACTATCTGAAAAATAATTTAACGAAATATGCGATGAAAACTCAGTTTTTCTGAAATTCCTTCCTAAATAACGTTTCTCGTAATGACAACAAATATTTGAATTCTTAAACGTCCTCGGTCCCGCGGGGAGAGACACGAATGTCATATCTTACCTTTCTTGACACCATATTCTTGATCTGTATGTGATACTTGTCCGGCAAATTGTACGCTATGTGTCCGAGCGTGATGATCGAGGTCCGATAATACTCCGAAGTGGGAGTCAGAGTGGTTTTGATTCTCTCGATTATTTCGGGGAATATAGTGTCATGAATATTGGTCATGTTTACAAAGAGACACCTTATAGCTTGTTTCGCCTGTTTGGGAGTTCCGGTCTCAGCAAAGTTCTTGCATATCGGTACCATGAGATCCATTATTTCAGGAGCAACGTCGCAGAGTGGTTTGTACTTTCCGAGGAAGGTGAATATCGATAGTACGAGAGGGCCGACCATTTCGTCCTCGAGCTCCAACAGATGGACCAGTTGCGTGAGAATATCATTGTGAAGGAAATGACGGCCGAAAACGAACGATAGCATCTGCGAAAAAAAATGCCAAGTTGAAGGAAAATGAGGAAAGAATTGAAAGTTTTCGAAAAAAAAATAAAGAAATGATGAAAATCTTACCACGAGAAGTCTGAGCCCTTTCTCACCGGCGTTGTTCGGGTTGAGGCCAACTTCTTCGATGACATTGCCGCCTTTTAAACAGTCGAGAACATATCCGATCAAGACTCGTATGGCTTCTTCGTCAATCATAACGGAGCTTACACGTTCGAGCAACATTTTAATAGTGTTGTAGTAGAGGTTCGTCATGACTGGTTGTCCGAGTTTCTTGAGGACAGAGCTGATCATTTCAGCACATTCTTTGCACGAGACATTGGGCTGGACGATGGTTTCCATGCCTTGTAACAGGGCCGGATCCCTTTTCATGTGTGCGCTGAATTTTTGCAAAAATTCCATGACTTTCATGGGATCGGGAAGGAAGCGTGAAATCTGTGATATCTTGGGCATAAGTTCGTTGGTCGATTCAGGCTTTTTCACTATTTCGAGCCACTCGACGACCGCGCGTCTTACGGCCAACTGGTGTTTCTGCAACTCGACGAAAGCCTTTGAAGCGTGATCGTCTATCGTCCCAAGCAGATGATACAACTTTTTCATTCTTTCCTCGGCCGCAAGCTGATAAGGTACCAAACAAGTGTTCAACAGTCTCTCGACCAGCAGACGATCTTCCATTCCCGCCATGTAATAACCGTGCAATATTTTGTTCTTTATCCATGTGACAGCCTTTTTCGTCGCTTGCGGAACGTCCACGTCGTTCAAATGCTTTTTATAAATCATCGCCAATCCCGCCATAGCTTCTTTCCGGATTTTAAACTTTTTGTCCAATGTTCGTTCTTTCACGAACTCCAACAAATCTTCGCTGTCAGAAACGACCTCGAAGTCTCTTCGGGCGGTAGTCACTATCGCCATGACAACCTCGTAACGCACGTTCTCATCGGCGTCGTGTTGTCGCAGCTTCAGCGTGTCCGTTATGTCTTTCCGGAGCTCCGGATGATTCAACAGGAAATGCATCGAGTATTGTACGCACTTGATGCGTATCGCAACGCTGATGTCGTTAAAACGCCCGAGAAAAGCTCGCCACAATTGCGTATGCTGCATCGCCAGAGCAGAACCTTTCTCCGAAAACATCCGCGCCAACAAAGCCACTGCTCCGAGACGCTCCGTCTCTTGCGACGATTTCAACTTGCACTCCAATTGAGGAAGCACCGAGAGCAATACGCTCGGGCATATGTGATTCAGCTCGTATATCAAATCGTACACCTTTTTGCAGATTTGTAAACCTCGCTCCTCGCGGCCCATGATCAGGAAATGATTGAAAAACTGTTGAATTTCGATCAACCGGACCAGAATGAAACAAATAAATTTAACGAGTCGTTATTCTCAATTTCAACATAAACATTTTTGTCATATTTTTCATATTACAGTATTGAAATTTTTACAGTTCGCTACAATTTCAAAAAAAAAATCAAGGAATAAATTCACCGAGTCGTTGTTCTCAACTTGAACGTTAACATATTTTTTGTATAAAAATATCAAAATCCCTACAGTTGGCTATAATTTCAAGGATAAACAAAAAAATTACATTCCTTCCGACAGCTGAAAAGTGAATTCTTATTTTCTCCCAAGCCTCTTCAATACTTCGAGATATCAATCAAACACCTCGTACTCTGACGAAAGAAAATCAACGTGTGATATTTATTTCTCTCAAAAACATTAAATCGTGTCTGAGAAGATTCCGAAAAATATGATTTTTCGGGGAGGCATATTTTGTTACACGTTGTTTTCATGTCTTCAGAGGAAAAGGTGCGACTTTCCTGGTTCCAGCAATATTTTTGGAATAAATGCTTTCGAATGATTATTTACTCACCGCTTGGAGATACGGCTCGAGAGTTTCACTGCATTTGATGACAAGCTCCTTAGCCAGCAAGTAAGCGTTCTTCTTTTGTGTCTTGTTCGGTTCAACGATGTTCATGAGAATGATGTCCAGCAATTCGTTGCTCACGATGTCCGACTCGGTTATCAAAGGGCAGAGAACATCGAGCATGAAACTTTTCACTTTTCCCGAATGTTCGTCGCTGCAAAGACACATTTACATTTTGACGGTATTAAAAACTGCGCGAACATGTTTCTTTATTTACGTGATACCGAAATTATTTTTTTTTCATATTCATATCGAAATCTAGAGTTCAAAAAACTTATAAACTGGTGAATGATTTTTCTTTTTACTCACTTGACAATTTTGAACATGAGGGAAAACAATGCGCAGAATATTTCTTGACAGTCTTCGAGTTCGAAGCACATGTTAAAAGATTTGACGTAAGCCAAATTCTCCAGCAGATAAAAGTATCGCTTGAATGCCGGATCCTTCGGGTCCTTCAGACCCGCTAATTGTTTGATGAGGAATAAAAATATCGTCTTTACCTGAAAAAACATCAATTCGTCGAGTTATTTCAATGGCGAAAGAGAATTTTCAGCACTGAGGAGGGAATAATTCGTAAGGAGGAGGAAAAATCGATTTCCAGGGTGTAAGGACCACTGAATTTACGACGTTGGGAAAAAGCACGTTGCTGGGATTCCAAACACCCAAATATTAACGCCGTATCAATTACGAAAATCAAAGATAATCGTCGATCGAATGAAAAAAATCTTGAACAGTTGTTAATAATTCAGAAAACGACATTTTGTGTTTGGGCTCTTCGATGAAGAATCAGGAAAGAATGAAAAATTTTGGATTCCGTTAATTACTTGATCCGCGTCTTTGTAAGGAGCTTCGGGAGCATAAACTCTGAGCACATCAGCGATGCAGCAGGCGATCAAGAGTTGGACATCCTTGCTGGGATGCATCAAGAAATGTTCTTCCGCGAGATGCAAGGCCAAGGGAATATACTGTTGGTACGCCCCTTCGTCCTGGCCCATGGCTTGCAAAGTGTGCGCTAGGGTCTGAAAGAATGAAACGAAATAAACGTTTATGGATGAGCGAAGAAAACTCTGAGGTCTATGCTTCAAAATGAGTCTTAAGATTCGTGTTATTTCTTCACTTTAGAATGACAATACCTTAAGTCTTCTGATGAGCTCGTCCGGACCCAAGTCCTCCGTAACAACGCGGCACCCATTAGGGTAAATTATTTCCGACATTGTGCCTGATTATCGGAGCGTCGTAGATTGAACACTTAATGCCAAAATTTGATCTAGAACACGGTCCAAATTCTGTAACACAAAAATATATTGATCTCCCAAATGACATGATCCGAAGGATTTGTCAAAAACATTGCAACATTTACTGCCGTTAAGTAAATAAATATTTATATCAATTCATGATCGATATTTGTCGGAAAAGTGCGTTTCATTGTTTTTTTCATATTATTTTTCATTCTCACTGAAATAACGTGGACGAACAGTCCCAAGCAAACCGCTGTGGATTCCCATAATTGAAGGCTTTGATAGAATAATTTTGAATGGAATTAACAACCACGATAAAACGTGAGTTCACAAAGAGTTTATAATTTTAAAGATACTGAGCTATTTGTCGTGAAATTCTGAAAATGGTTGATCGAAAAATTTACATTAAAGTCTCGCAATATTTAGGAACAATGTTTGAGTGGAAATGTAATATCGGTGAATTATTGTAATTAATTTGCTGATTTTGCGGATTGGATAAAATTTCGTAAACAATGAATAGGAATATTGTGGACGACGGCTCGGAATAGTGACCTAAATTGTGGCGTAAAATTGAAAAACATTTTTTGGAATATGCTGGAAATGCAAAAAAAATCGTCTATTTGCGGTAAAAGCAGAATTTTTGCTTCGAAATCTAGTATTTTATTAACAAATATGAAAGTTAATGAAACGTGGTTGAAAAAAGTTAATTAGGAGGGATGCTTGAGGAACGCCGCGAATGCATATTTCGAGCGACATATAATTTGCAGGTTATGTCGAGCGCGGTGTGTGCACGTAGATACACAGAGAGCGAAGTAACGTAAACAACATTTGGTCAAAGGTAAAATGTATAGGGGAAATAGGCAGATGGATATGAAAAGCACGGAAATATTGTGATAAGCAGGCAATGAAAAGTAGGGTAAGACGAAGATAAAAAGTTACCTCAGGATATGCATAGACACCGCCAAGGCCTGTGACACTCAAAATATCAATAAAGGAAATTGTATATCTGTTAGTGCAAACCGCTCTCGATACACTTCACTATGCTTTTTTCAACAAATGCTACTTAAACACTGCCACTTTGGTCGCCGCTCTTTTCCTCTTCGCTCAAACCCGCGAGCCTTTCAAATCTCGAAATATACGCGTTTTTCCGCTGTTACTGAGCATTTTTAATAGCCAACGACCTCTCAATATGTTATCCCGCACGAAAGAATAAAAGTCTCGATGATAAAACTCGGAGTTTTCGGCTAAACGGTTATAACCGCATTAAAGGACGCGACGACGACGAACTGACTAAACTGCGAGGGCTGAAGTTGCCTGTGCATCGGTGAGACATCTTTGAAGGGAGTTGCGAGAGAGAAAGTAAGCGTCTTCGAAGAAAATGTCGTCCACCTGTCGGATGAACGACACACGGGCTTGGCGACTTATTTTTCTATTCTTCTTTGCACACTCCGAGATGATTAAAGAGATCACTTGAACTTTATTTGAACCGTCAAAATCGCGTGATATCACTTCTGTTCAATTATAACGATGAATTGTCTATATTTTTCTCTATAAGACTGCGAACATCGTCTAATAAAACGCGGACCGGCGTCGACCTAATGGTGGTGTCCTCTAGGAATCGATTATCGAAGCTCAGTCTGCTCAGTCGCGCGCGTGCCGCTGTCTCTCTTTAGCCAATGGCTTGCAACACCATCTTGCTGATCATTTCGGGGGCACGACGGCGCGACTCCCCAAATGGGCGCGAACCTTTTTTATGCTGCTCCGTGTAGAGGACTGATACGTGGCATTTTATGCTCTATTCACAACGAAACGGAATGAGGAGTAAAGAAGTTATGCGAACACGCCAATTTGTGCGGATCAGATAGAGGCAATAGATAATTCCTTTGAGCTAAAATTAATCAAATTTCGCATTGAGAAATAAGAGCGTCGTCGAATATATATGACGACTCAAACAAATTGCATGGTCGAACACAGTTGCGAAAAATTTCATTAAAAAAATCTTCTGCTCCAAATAATTTGTCGGAAAATCAACAAAGACTGTGCGTTCAGATTTCAAAAGTTATTCGCGACGTTGTGTTTTATTTCATTGATTGCTGATATACATCAATGTATCATAAAAAATTTACTAACGTGGAAGAAAAAATCATTTCGCGAGCTATGCGTACGTCATTTCAGTCACGAGAGAATCAATGATTGCCCAGATTAACCAACAAAAAAATGCGAAACAAAACTATTTGGCTATTGGAGCAGGAGAAGGGAGAAGGAAGTGACGCCAAAACGTGACGTCACGATTTCCCCAGTCCCGGCAGAGCAGCGCACTACACGAGCGACTTTTTTTAGAACGCAATGCAGTGATTGCAGCGCTGGCAGTAGGTTTGGAGTTGCGAAGACCGAACTTGTCTCGATTGCTCCCATGATCTGTTGTTGCTCATCCGGGAACATACCATTTCTCGATTTTTAGAAAATTAAGGATGAACTACCAAAAGATTAAAAGAACGCAAACAAAGACAACAAACGATCACGCATCGATTTTTACTGATTGTTGATGTCAATTATTTACTCTCCGCCTGACGTAGTGTTCAACGTAGACCTGATGGTTCATAGATTGTTTAAAACAGTCGGTTCCACCACGTTTTTGATGAGGGAAAAAATATCGGCCAAATCGATCGAAAATTTTCTTAATTAATATACGAAAAAATGTATATATATCTTGCGTAGCGTGATTCTCCAGAATAATTGGAATTCATTAAATCAGGATTGCGGTTTTCTTGAAAATCACATTTCCTAACGCCTGATGCTTTTCTTTCGTCCAATTGTTAATTCCAATTCCACACACCGCGCACGCCTTCTTCGACATTTCTTGGGCTTGGGAGGATGCCGCTCTAGTGTTGTAGCGTCCAATGGAGTGTATCAGCTGCCTGGCAGCAAGGCTCAGGCAGAATGTTGGTCGAAGCGGTGCGCACACCAGTGGCCAGGCTAGGCTCACGGAGATAAGTGAACCTAGCCAAAAAGAAAAAGAAGAAGAAGAGTGCATCAGCTTGGCGACGAAACACACAAGCTCGAAGGGCCGAGAGTTGACCGTTGAACCGTGAAGAAACGAAATAAGCAAATAAAAGCTTTGTATTTACTGTCTTACGTATCGTTCGAATATCTGACTGGAATAAAAGCATCGAATCTCGAAAAACTTAAACTACATCATATTTTCCTTCGTGTGTTGAGAGTGCGTGCGGTGCATGCGTGTGTGTGGGTGTGCTGTGTAGTTGCAACAAATAGATAAAGAGAAGAGAACGGAACAGGAGAAGAAAAAGAGATACATTCATCAATGTTGGTTGTTCTGAAGGGAAAATAATCTCGAGCGTAGATCGCCGTCTGTCTCGATGTAAATAGTGAATGTTGATAGGTTTTTCATTGTGATCTCCGTTGGTACATTTCGGAGGACGCTTTTTTTCATATATATATAGAACAAGGCAGGTGGATTTATCGAATCGTAGCGTGCGCGCAGGGGGGGAAAGAAGAAAAAGAAGCAGCAAGTGGTCAACGAGTCTCGTCCCGTTGCGACAAGAACGTGCAAGAAAAAGGGGACCACCCCCCGCCCCCTCAGAGTGAATAGTCGAGCGATATGGCAAGGGTAATGCGTCAGTGCAACGGGCTACGAGTATTTAGTGACTTAACGGTATTTTTACGATGATTGAATTTTCGTGATTCTCTCTACTCCTTTTGTTGTTTTTTTGTTGCTGTGCGTGCTTGTGCGGTTCGTATGCCTGTGTTTCCATCGTCCTCTTTTGCCGGTTTACAAAAGGGACGCCGAAGGGACTTTTCAGGGTGACGAAAAGGAGATCGGAAAAACTCGAGGGAAAGGAAGTTCAGTGAAAACAAAGCGTGGGTGGACCGATGCAACATTCTACAGCGTGAATGCGCGCGCGGTCGTCCCTCTTTCTCTCTTTCCACTCTCCCTCTCTCTCTCTCTCTCTCTCTCTCTCTCACTCACTCACTCACTCACTCACTCACTCTTTCCCCATTCTTTCTTTCTCCCGTCCTCCTTAGTCGCTCTCCGTTAGCGCGCGCGTAAGTCTTTGCATAACAACACCAATTTGATTAATCAGCCGATTGCAAATCAAATTCTATCGTCGGATCTTTCCTTCGACAGAAAAAACACTTTCGCCTCGAATATACAAGCTTTTTCCCTTTTTGCTGCGCGCCTATTTCGTATGGTTTCTCGCACTTTTACCGTTCGTTCGGCACCCCACGCGTGCCTACGTGCATCTTAAAGTGGGTCCTCTCATCTCCTCGGCTTTTACCGTCTCAGCAAAATTGGGTCTAACGTCGACCCCACGATGGTGATACGGTAAGATTTATCACTTGAATTCATTTTATTTTTCGCATTTCAGTTTTTAATTTGTTTACCGATTTGCACAATTCGGAAAATAAAAATGCATGTCTACAAGTTTCCTGAATAATCAAAGTCCATTTTACGAAGAAGTCCGAGTTTCTTTTAATACCAAAACAAAATTATTCTTTGAATAATTCACAGTTCCCCGATCTTTGAAATTTACCGACAACAAAACAATATTTTTTTCTTCATTAATGAAATTCATAAAAAATCAATTCCGAGCATGAATATTATTAGAACGTTCATCGAATCTTTTACAAAATTTCGATCACACGTCGCGTAGTCAAATCTTCAAAAACATTTTACGATTAAAACTAACAATAAATAATAACAACTAAAGTTCCAGTAGGCTAAATTATTCATAGAATTCGTAATAATAATCATTTGATGAAAACTGAGATCGATCGATATTCCGATATTCCTAACCTTAAACAACAAATGACAATCATTCCGCATGGATCGCGATTCCATGTTCGATAATCGCGAAGATTATCGATGACATTTTCAACTTTCCATCATTTCACATATTTACTGAGGCTTTCGAGCAAAAAGACGATCTTGGAGCTCGTATCGTTCGAATGCCACACGAACTGATTATTTTTTTGGCAGAGCCCAAAATTTTCGTACAGTATTTTTCATCGATAACGGGACAGTCCTTTTTGCGATTGAGAAACTGAATTCACTAGAAAAGTTGGAAAGAACGTATTATTCATGAAATTCACAAAAAATCATAACTCTGGTACATTGGAGTGTTGAAGTCGAGTCGAAGTAATGGTCGATGTTGTTTACATGTAAAAGCAATGAATAATTGAAATCATTGGTTATTCCTCAACCGTTGGAATGAGAAATTATCCGCAATGAAAATTTCGGTCGATCTCTTATTGATAAGCAATTAAAATTTCAATCGATCTCTTATTGATGGTTATATCGAATGGTAACCAATGATTAATTCGTAACAGCTGACACGAAAGAATTCATTGTTGGGTATACTTTACTCGGACTAAACTTTGTCCCCAAATAGATAAGGAATTGCATTAATTATTTAATTGAAAGAATAAAATACGCTGGATAATAAATAATTCGGCGCGAATTTATAAGGAATCTTATTCATTATATAAAATGATGGATGAGATGCCTTAGAAATTTGGATTCATAGTCGGGTCAGAGTGAAGTATCGAATAATAAATTGTTTCGTGCTATATGCTCGGAGACAAGTCACCTGTTCAGAGAAGCCATATGGAAGTGGCACACAATGGGCTATACGATTGTAACCTCATTATGATAATTTTTCGTGCCTACATTTATATTTTCAATATATTTTTAATTTGCGATTAAATTTGCTGGTCAGTGACGAAAATTTTGGAAAAATTCTACGTGAAATCTCGAGTCTCGATAAATTGATGAAAAAAAAAATCAATCGTTTTGTTTCTTCCTCATATTTTTCGAAGGGATTATCGTGCGATTCGGTTTTTTTTTGTTCAACAGTTTTGAAAAAATGACACGATCGCCCGAATTTTTTTTTTCAAAAATTTTCCATTCTTTCTTTGCTCTTTAATTATTGAAAATTGACAACAAAGATCCGATGGTAGCAGCAACGAGAGCCCTCTACTCGTAGCAGAGGGTGGGACGGTGGGACAGCCGCACAGTCCTCACAGCAAACAGAGTCACAACCACTCACATGTTAATCCACATGGAGGTCACAGTCACAATCACGATAAGCCGAAGCAGCTCATCAAATATGGAGAATTAGTCATTTTGGGGTAATTATTATTAAAATTTCGAAAAATTAATAATTTTCTAATAAACGAAAGAAAAAAAATAACGAAATAAATTTTTTGTTCTCTCAAAATATCTCTCCGTCTCGAAAATCGATTAAAATTCGAGTCCAAGTTCAGCTCAAGGTCGGCGAACGAATAAACTATAAATAACCGCGCACTCAAATATTTTGGTCAAATTTCATTGGCGATTTGAATAAAAATCAAATAAAAATGAATTCTATTATTTAAAGCACGTGAGAGCATCGCCATTTTTTCTTCCATTGTGCGTTGGAAAAAAAAGAATTGATAAGTTCGCACCAGAAAGAAAAAACGTGATAAAATTCGTATCAGCAATTCACTCGTCAAATAACAATAAATATATGTGCATCTTCTCGCTCAATCGACTGACGAATAAAAAAATGGATTTATTTGATTTTATTGTTTTTAACTTTTTTTCGCCCTCGTTTGTGCCCTCGTAAATCAGTTACAATGGATTTTTACCGCCGGGTGATCGTGGCCGGAGACGCAGTAAATTCGTTCTTGTAAAAAGGCCAACACCCAATGGAGTCAAAAGAAGTAAACATTACGTAGTCAAGACTCCTCACAGTTCCCAAGCTATATTAAACACCCAGCAGCACTCCATCTCCTATACGCTATCTCGTACTCAGGCGGTTATCGTTGAATACACAGAAGACGAAGATACAGACATGTTTCAAGTAAGTCTCTTTCTACCCCTTCCCTTCTCTCTTTGTTTTTTCCGAATTGTTTGAAATATATTGTCATACATTTTTTTCCTCGTACTTATTATTCATTTTTTAGGCTACGCGTGACTGTTTCTTTTACCATTTCTTTCATTTTTTCTCTTTTCTTTGGCCCACTTTAAGACAATACAATTTTTTGCTTATTTTAATTTTTTTTTACTCAATTTCTTTTTGTTCCTCTGCCTTTTTTTTCTCAGCTTCAAATCCCATTCACCTTAATGATTCTTTTTTGTGGTTTTAAAAAATTTCTGTTTTTTTTCTGTGAAATTTTTCGGATGCTTCAAAATGCTGTAAAAAAATGATAATTTTGTGTGTAACGAAATTGCAGATCGGTCGCTCGTCCGAATCGCCGATTGATTTCGTAGTCATGGACACCTGCCCTGGTGGAAGCGACACCGGACCAGCGAGCGAGAGCCGAGTTGCTCAAAGTACCATCAGCAGGTTTGCTTGTCGAATATTGACCGACCGATCGGATCCTCGAGTCGCGAGAATTTACGCCGCCGGATTCGACAGCTCGAGAAATATTTTTTTAGGGGTAATTTTATTTCATTATTCTGAGATATTTTTTCTGTTTATTAGAATTTAAAATCGTTTCGTCGAAACGAGAATGTCGAAAAATTGGCGGTACGGAATTCCCTCGGGAGACGAACTTGAAATCTTATTTTATTTTCATGAAGATTTCCGTTCTGGAGAGAAAAAGGGTCTCGGAGTTGTCAGATTAAATTTTCTCGATAAAAAGACGAAAATTGTTGAAATTTCGTTCTGTCCGACCACCAAATTTCGATTTGCTTGCGAATTTGAGTTTTTTGCTGATTTTTCGAAAAGTAATGGAGCCTTTTTTTTCTTAATTTTCCATTTGAACAAGGAGAAAGCGACTAAATGGCAGGAGAACCATGAGATCGATGGCCTGACGACAAACGGAGTGTTAATAATGCATCCGCGTGGTCAATTTTGCGGCGGGGAGGCCCAGTGTGGTTTTTGGCGCGAGGTCAGCGTCGGAGGTGGAGTTTTTTCCTTGAGAGAGAGCCGCAGTGCTCAACAGAAAGGCAACGTTGTCGAGGACGAGGACAACGTCCTTCAGGACGGAACGCTCATTGATCTTTGTGGAGCAACGTTACTCTGGCGATCGGCCGAAGGTCTTTCCAAGTCCCCGGTGAGTTCGAGCGCCGTCAAATTTCGCCTGTTTTTTTTTTTTCTCACTTTTTCTTGTTTTTCTTCCGAAAGCAACGTCCCTCGTGGCCTTTGAGGCGATCGATCGCTTGCCCAAACGATAAATTAACGTTGAATTTTTTTTTTTTTGTACTTTGCAGACGAAACACGATTTAGAGGAATTGGTCGATGCGATTAACGCCGGCAGACCTCAATGTCCCGTTGGCTTAAACACCCTCGTAATACCTCGGAAAGCTGCGGCCGATTCGGCCCAACAACAACCCTACGTTTATCTAAAATGCGGCCATGTTCAAGGTCATCACGACTGGGGCCAGGAAAAGGACAAGGCGACGAGACGATGTCCCATGTGCCTCATCGCTGGCCCCATCGTCAAATTGTGCATGGGCATCGAGCCCGCTTTCTACGTCGACAGCGGCCCACCCACTTATGCCTTTAGCCCTTGCGGTCACATGGCCACTGAAAAAACTGTCAAGTAAGCCCTTATTTATTTATTTATTCATTTTTTTACAAAATCCAAACAAAAAACTAGAAAATTCTGGACGAACGAATGGAAAAATTCGGATACACACGACATTTTGATTTCACGTGTTGGCACCCGATTATTTGTCGGAAATTCCCAAAAACTTCACATTCGTTTGATTGATTTTCATTATTTTGCTAATTTTTGTTGTTGACATTTTCAGATATTGGGAAAAAGTTGCGATTCCGCATGGCACAAACGGATATATAGCAATTTGTCCTTTCTGCGCAGTCCCCTTGGAAGGTTCACCCGGATACGTTAAGTTAATCTTCCAAGACAACGTAGACTGAAGAAAATAAACGAAGAAATCATTCGAAAATCCACCGAACAACTATCTTTTTCACCGAGAAAATCAGCGTGCGTACCTAAGTAATTTTCGTAACACAATTTCCATCGCAATACACGTCAAAGAAAATGAAATCTATTTTTTTTTCCACCGTCTTCCATGCTTTCCCTGATTCTTCAATCTCTCGAGCATTTTGCCCGATTGTTTCCGCATCGTAACTGCAATAAATCGCAAGTTTTTCACATTCCAAGTTCAATCTTGAATTTTTCAAATTTTCTACAAAATTCTATTGGCGATTTTTAAAATATACGCTCAAAATAAAAATCTAACAAACGGGAACGAATACAAAAACTGTAACTTGCATGCCTTTTGACGAGAGAACTGTGTATTTTGCAGGTGCAGCTAAATCGGGCGATGTGGTAATAACTACAAACGGGACAGAGAATTTTACCAAAAAAAAAAAAACGAAAAAACGAGATAAAAATTAAAATTAAACAAAAAACACGTAACGAATGATAATTCAAGTAAAAGACTGCTTAAAGTATTGTGCGTGGAGGAAAATTTAATGTCGGTAAATGGCATAAAGTTTTTTAAAATTAATTTAAATTAAACGCAACTAAAATAATTCATAATAATTGGTTTGTTTTTTAAGATCCATCTAGGACGATCTAGTGGTATTTCATTTAATTGAAATTATTTAGTATCGCAATTTTCGGGAATTTTATAAAGTATATGTTATTGTAACAATCTAGGAGTGAGAGGGGCAAAGCGACACAGCCGGTCAAGCGGAAGACTCCCCCGAAAAGTGAAATTTCATCTTTTTCAATTGCAAATTTCAAAAACTCTTGGAATGCCCACGTTTCTGAGATTTCCCCGAAGTGAAATTCCATTTTTTTGTTTTTCGAACACGTTCCGCTTTGCCCGGCTTTTCCACATTGCTCGCTTCTCCCCTATAAATATATACATATGTATACATATATATATGTAAGAATTATTTATATAATTTATAATATATATTTATATACGAATTAATCTTTACTGTATGCAATTAATATCATAAATATATATTGTAAATTATTATGAATTATATTCATTTAAGAAAAAAAATCGATATATATATATATGTATATATATATATATATATAATAGTGATTTAATAATATATGAATTACAATAAATATATAATTGAATTTCAACACCTTCGATAACAGACAATATGCGTAAATTTGCGTATTATAATAAAATAATGTTCGTTTGTAACGATATGTGCAAGAATAAATTCTTAAATGATGATGAAATAAGTGAAAAATATTATCACGAGGAAAAATGCATTTGTATCAAGTTCTTATAATATTGGGGCCTTTGGACGCTACGTCGATCTCGACTTTTACTCTCGCAATCGCGAGGATAAGGTAGAAATTATATTTGCTATGTTCGGGACACCGAAACGAGCAATTTTTCCATTTTATGTTCGTTTTATCATGACCGATTAGATATTTTTTCTTTTATTCTTGGGAAACACGTTCGGAAACATTGTCTGTTGCGATTTTTTGAGAAATGAGAATCATGAGAGTCCAAGTTCAGGTCGATCCTGCTGATCAGGTCTCGGGAATTATTATAGAAGATAGAACAATTGAAAATAAATCCGTTTTCTCCGCCCTCGATTATTACCATATTTGTAAATTTAGGATTTTATGTATATAAGTAGTTTTATTAAATATTACATTGAAAAAATAAATCGTGATATGGAACGAGTACTGTAAATTTCTTTTGTTTGAAATAGCTAATTAGAAAAGAGCTGCTCGACCAACGCTGCGACGAAAAAAAATACAATCGGACCATGTATCATTGAAACTATGGATTTATTATTCATCTTCCAGACCATTGGCCGAAACAAATGACCAAAATCATAGTTTCGTGAATTATTTCGTCAGCATGCTCTGAAAAAATTTAGTAGGAAGTAGTCAATTGCATTCGTTCCCTTGACCTGAGATGTTTAGTACATTTTTTCATGTTGTTTACGTGTGTGGATCTCGGCTCATGTATTTGCGGGCCACCGATCGTAGTCATTCAGTTTGCCCTGGCCATCTAAGACGTCACAGCTAATTGCAAGAAAATGGAATGATTTTTCAGAAGTTTTTGTCGTGGAAACTATTAATGTATATTCAATAAATAAGTGCGTATTTTATTATCGAACATTCAAGCTCATCGCAAAAGCGTTTTAATTTCTAGAGCCTTTTTGGCTTCTCTTTGTTTTATTTTTTTGAAACTCCTGATCGTTGCTCGTCTGTCGTCCTATATTATTCAGCTTCGGCATTCTGTTCCGTTTCTAGAGCTTGGAATATTTCGTTATAACTATACTGATTGCTAGAACTTTTGAAAGTTCTGTTCTTCGTTATATACTTTTTGTTCTATTTTGACGACAGTTCGTTTAAGTATATGCACAATGGCAATGAGCGCATGCGCTCGAACCAGTCTACCGATGGAACACCCTCGACATTTTTAAGGTTAAGCCAAAGAATACAGATTTAAGTGGAAGCACAGCGCTTATGGGCGCATTTGGCCTGGGGTCCGTGTAGTGCTGACCCCAGCCACCGCGGCGCTGCTATGTATCCGTGTGAACGAACACTCCGACGCTGGGGTCATAGCGTTCACTCTCTCGCAC
>JAPYYS010000532.1:0-75392 GCA_030522525.1 Campopleginae sp. 14b | reverse complement strand
AAAAAAAAAAAAAAACCAAAAATATTAAAAAAATATAAAAGAATAAAAATTAAAAAATTGAAAAATATAATAATATAAAATTTTTTAAAAATATAATAATAAAAAATAGAATAAAAAAAAAAAACATCGAGAACTAATAAAATCAAATATTAGATTACCAAAAAAAATCCATAGCAATTTATCGTTGCACGTCACTGGACCGGGTACACAAATGGCACACACTATCAAAAAAGACAATAAAGTGTTGGCCATGATCGACAGATATCGAGGGAAATATATTCATCGATTTCTGTTATATTTTATTTTTATTCTCAGCAGCTATTTATTTATTTATTTATTTATTGTTAAATAATAAAAAAAATGATTTTAACGCAATTCTGCTGCATGACGACTGATCCGAGAGTACAACGAGCAATGTGTGTATATATCCTTCCCCTCCAGATGTCAAGGTATCCGGGGACTTGGTACTAAGAGGAGGAGGAACATCTCGTTGCTCGTATAAAAAGCGTTAAGATTGTTCACAGAATTTCCGTGAACAAAAAAAAAAACAAACATGTTGCGAAATTTCGAGTCCGGATACTGAAACAAAATCATGCCACACAATTTCAAGTTTTTGAGACAAAAAATTGTGGCCATTGATGCGAGGACCTTAATTGAAGGAAATAAGTGACGTTTCCTCGATCGTGGCTCAACGTTGGCGTATGGATTCAGGATAACCCTGCGTGCTGAGTTGCTCGATGAAAAATCCTTCAAGAAAGAGTCACGCGAGTGTAAAATTTGTGAAAAAAAAAAAAACGTGCCGGAAGACTCGTGTAGTAATAATTATTGTTTCGCTGTTTTGAATTTCATGAAGTTTGCGAAAGAAGTGTCCGCTTGGTGGGCTGTTTTGTATATAAAATGAAAAATGAACTGTGAATTCAAAACGTTTATATATTATGTCATTATCGTTATGCTAATTAACGTTAAGATTTAATTTTTTATTCAATTAATATACTAATTTGTTAAATTTAATTAATTATTTGTCTAATTAGTATACTAATTAATTAATGCGTTAATTAAATTCATTGACCGAATTTATTATTTGATTTTTACATAAATAATTATAATTATTTATTCAATTATCATAATTATTATTTTTTTTTATTCAAATAATTATAATTATTTATTTGATTTATTCAATTAAAGAATTCACGGATTTATGAAATAAATAATTATTTATTCTTATTATTATCAGGTAATTATTCGTTTTAATTATTGTTCGATAATTATTTAACTAGTTTACTAATTAGTTAATAAGTATTCGTCCATATTCCAATAAATGATACACAAACGATGTAAGTTCCAAGCGGAAATTATCAACTCTTGTTGATAATGTTTTCATTCCTAAAGATTTCTGGTCACGGGTGGTTAATTCCGGCCGTAAGGTGATTTTGCGTTCGTCTTGAAGTAATATGATCCCTTGCTACAAGAAAAAATAAGCATTGTGAGAAAAAAAACCATGACAGCAAATACTGGGAATCTGGGACCGGAAATAGATCGAAAGAATTGTAAAAAAAAAAAAATGAAAATTCAGCAGCGAAATTTTTAATTCAATTTAGATAAATCGATAATAAATTCATTTTTTAATAATGAATTTATTAACGAATATGTGGACGGAAAGAGTTGAATAATGAAAATGTAAAAATGAAAATGCATGAATAATGGAAAAATTCTAGTAGCAAAAATGTTGCATTTTATTTAAATTAATCGAGATAATAAATTTATTTTTCAATCATTAATTTATTAGCACAAATGTGGATGGAAAGATTAGACTCACGTGTCAGACGGTGTTGCGTAACCCACGTAAACACGCCGGTGAGAATTGCATCTTCCTGATAAGAATTTTTCGTACGAGCTGCAATGAAGTGCTACGAAGTTATCCTCGCTGACAACACTTTCAGAATAATAACGCCACGATCTGTGGTGGCTACACGGATCTGTAGGAAAATAAAAAAATCATTGTTACTCGAGTTGACTCGAAGTCAGTGATCTCAAGATTTTCCCAAAGTAAATTATCTCAGGGGAAAAATTCTTGGAGAAGTTTTTTCCTTGGTCAGTAATAAATTCCTTTTTTTTACGAGTCTCATTCTCCAGCCCTTGGAAACGTATGTGAGGCCAGAGGCATCAGCTCCGAAAGCCTAAAGTTCTCAGGATCGATGAATCGAGATTTTTTCGTAAATGAATTGAAATTTGAATTGAAATTCAAAGATATTCGAGAAATTATTGAAAAAATCGTGGAATAAGCTTGGGGACCTTAATACTGAGAAGGAGGAAGCGATCAATGTTCCTGGAGTAGAAAAATCTCCAAAGACGAAAGCGTCGAATCTGCCGAATTTTTTATATCATCGCGAAAAACATAATTGTCATTGCTGACGACGAAAAATTTACCGTTGCTTAAAACAGGAACACTACAACCAGGTTGATCTCTTTTTCCACCATTGGCATAGAAATCAACGGTTCCGGTAGGTGCAGCTGCTCCCAGGACGCCTCCATCCGTGTGAATAATATCTACAAACCTGCCACTTTTTTTATTAATGTGTTTGGCCCCAGGATGATAAAAGCCAGGACCAGCTGGGTCCAATCCTTGAAAAAACCAAATCAAAGTTTTGTGAACCAAAGAAATGAGTTTATCTTGTCGATCGTTAATCAGTTTTCGAAAGAGCAGCAGACAATCTTTAATTTGAGAAATTATTGATTTATTTATCATTATTCCAACTTTAATTCCTAATTCAAATATTTATAGTTTTTCACATTAAATTATTATGAATTAATTAACAATTTCTTAATTAATCAGTTCATTTGATTAATTCATTATTATTAATTAACATGATAATTGAAATATAATAATAATAATAATGATAATAAATTAAATAAATAAATTTTTTCGTTGATTAATTAATTAAGAAATTTTTAATTACGTTATTATTCTTTCAACTTTTTATTTCAATTAATACTGACCAGTGATTCTGGGTAGAGAATATTCACTAAAATGGCCCGCGAATCCGACCAGTTGTGCACCCAAAGAGTGGCCAACCAAGTGTATTCTTTCGAGATCGTATCCCAAGTCCACTATCCCATCGATTGTTTTGGCAACTATTTTCCCAAGTTCACGGACCGTTCGGGCCGCCAGCTCTATGTAATTTCCAGAAGCCACTTCGCCCCAATCCAGAACGACGATATTGTCAGTGCCTCGTTGCAAATAGGCTGAAATAATGGCCAACGTATTTTCGATCTGGCGAGTGCATTCCATTCGTTCGTTGCACAAACCGATGCATTCGATTCTTGCGAAATATTACACGAAGCAATGAGTACAAAAAATCGTTGCGACTCACACACTCGGTTCAGTGAGCTTATCATTTTAATAAAATTTCCTCAAAGCATCAAATAATGGAATGGAAAAAAGTTTTCAATAAATTTTATGAAAAATATTAAAAGTTAATTATTTCACCTGCGACGACAGTTTGCACACTCTCGGTCTCGGCGTTCTCCGTAAACCCATGCATGTAGAAAACCAAACGTTTTCTCCTGCGGATATGATTGAGAATCCCTCGAGAGTCTCTCACATCACAAATATCGACAAATTTGGCAGATTCAATCGATGACCTAGAAATCAGCTGATCATTATTCGCAAGATATTGGATAAAAAAATTTTGAAAATATTTCGATGAATAATCGAAATTTTTCCATTTTTTATTTAGACGGAGAAAAAAATTAAACGAATTAATTAAGTGTGGCACTTTATTGTCACGCAACGCTTTACCCTTTATAAATTCTCCAAAACATCTTCGAGGCAAGTGAGTCAGGATCGTTATCGATCAGTTTCGCAGCTGTAAAAATAATAATCACGATTGAACAATATTTCTTTTCGTTCAATGGCGAACAAAGATTTATCAAGTTTCGTCAAAGTTTTTCCAGATTTTTTAGCAATTCACGGTACAAATTTTGTCGTTTCAACATTTTTGCGAAATTGCAATTACGGAATTTAGAAAATTTTAATTTGAGGAGTTTTTTTTCGGTCGATTGGGCGAATCGAATAAAATGAATCATGAAAATTGACGACATGGAAAATGGGAAGAAATAATGGACAAAAAAAAAATGTTAAACATTTTTTTTCTACCTGAAAGCGCCGTCGATACTCCCTGGCACATTGCTTGACCCGCAAAAAGTGCAAGCAGCGTCAACAAACAAGGCAAATGGACAGCCATTTCGATTTTTTTTCACTGATTTTGTTTTTTATAACGAGCAATATGGGACTTTCGTTAATTTCCTTCCGATCGAGATTGCTCGTCTCTTGTTCACTGTATTTTTATATGAATTAGAAAATTTGCACCATTTTTTGTTGAAATTTGAATTTTACGAGAAATTGTCGAATTTTGAAACTTTCGAGCCTGTTAGGAAATTTATACGGCGTCGAGACCGATTTGATCGGTTTGTAGAGAGAGAGGGACACCTTATATGCAATAAAACGCCCCCTCCGAACTGCCTGTTACGTCGTGCATTGAAATTGAGGGAAGGGGCTCAAACCCTCCGTTGCAAAAAGCATAAGAAGTATCATCATTTTTTGGGATTTAAAAATAATATAATATAATATCATTGAATAATGTAATATTTATGAACAGCAGGAAAAAGAGAGCGAAAAATATTTTCTTTTACAAAACATTTATTATAAATGGGATAAATCATGATTAAACGAATGCGATGAAATATTTGCTGAACGATGTTGCATCGACTCGATATGAGCCGGGGATATTCGGATATAAGTTTCCTCGTTGCATTTTTTTATTTACGTACAATTTTCAGCCTTTTTTCGGTGAGAAATTGACGAATCTCTGTGGTTTCGAAAACGTCATTTGGAGCTTTTTGTTCACGTCGTCCTGTTACAAATTTCAATGTTGTTGGACCTAGGAAACCATTTCTACTAATTTCTCCGATGGTAACGAAATAATCGTTCGGGTTTCCATGGAGATTCGGGCTATGGATTTCCGGCGAGAGCTCGTGATATCTTGCTCGTTTAGTCACTCATTGTTTGGGTTTGTTTGGGTCTGCACAAACAAACCCAAACAAACTCAAACAAATCCAAACAAACCCAAACAACGAGTGACTAAACTCAGACAAATCTGAGTTTGTTCGGGTTTATTGGGGTTTGTTTGGGTTTGTTTAAATTTGTTTGGGTTTGTCTGGGTTTGTTTGGGCAGACTCAAACAAACCCAAACAGTAAGTGACTAAACGACCCAAACAAGCTCAAACAAACCCAAACAAACCCAAACAATAAGTGACTAAACTCAGACAAATCTCAGTTTGTTTGAGTTTGTTTGGGTTTCAATATAGATTCGGGCTACGGGTTTTCGGTGTGAGCTGCTGAATTTTTTGTCGTTTGGTTACTTTTTCTTTGTTTCAAAGTAGAAGCGTCCCTTGCTGCAAAGAAAAAATCATGTTTTGTGTGAAATTTCTCACTAACAAAATTGAGCAGAGACACTAAAAATGAGTAGAGAAACAATGAAAAGAGGATTTAACTCACGCATCGGACGGCATTGCATAACCAACGTAAATTTTGCGATTTTCAGCGCATTCTCCTGATAAAAATTTTTCGTGCGAACTGCATTGATACGCTGTGATCGAGTGCTCTTTTAAAACACTTTTCGCGTAATAACGCCAAGACATTTGGTGACTGCACGTATCTGCAAGGGTCAAGAGACTCATAATTATGTAAACTCCCTCGGGGTCAGTGATCACAACAGTCGAGGGTAAATTCTCCGAAACTGAGGGGAAGAAAAAAAAATGGAAAAGTCTTTTCAGAGCAAAATGTCTTTTTAGACAACGTTTTTTTTTTAAATCGTGAATTATGATGACAAAAAATTTACCACCGCCGGAAAGGGGAAGACCCTCTTCAGAACATCCAGGTTGAGGTCTCGTACCTCCGTTTGCAAAAATATCGACCGTACCGGTGGGTGCTAATGCTCCATAAACGCCACCATCGGTATGAATAACGTCCACTAATCTTGCATTCTTCTCGTTAATGTGCTCGGCTCCATTATAATAAAAACCAGGACTCGCTGGATCCAACCCTTGAAATTTCATATTTTTAATTATAAATAAATTCAATAAATTTAATAGAAATATTTTAATTAAAAATAAATTCAATTAATTGAATAAAAAAAAATGTAATTGAAAATAAATTGAATAAAATTAATTCAAAATTTTTAATTACGAATAAATTCAATAAAATTTTCAACAAATTTATTGTATTTATTTTTAATTGAAAATTCCTAATTAAAAATAAATCCAATAAACTTAATGAAAAATTTCCAATTCAAAATAAATCCGATAAATTGAATTAAAAATAATTTTAATTTAAAAAAATTGTTAACAATTAATTTATAAATTCAAAATGGCCCCACATGAATAATAAAGATGAATATTTACCAGTAATTCTAGGGATCGAATTTTTGCTATATTTGCCCACGAGTCCAGCGAGCTGTGTGCCCAAAGAATGGCTAACCAAGTGGATGCTTTCAAGATCGACTCCCAGTTCTACAATACGATCGATAGTTGCCGCCAATATTTTGGCAATGTCGTGGAGTCTTGTTGCCGCGAGCAGAAGATAATTTCGCGAAGCCAATTGGCTCCAATCGAGAACAACAATATTATCGGTGGCTCGCTCGAGATAAGCTGAAATAATAAACTTCCGCTTGTAACCTTCGAATTCACTTTATTTCCCGCCGTTGAAAAAAATGCAGAAAATTGTGTAAAGCATTCGCCCCTGGCTATTATTAAATGTTCATGGCTTGGTAGAAAAAATCATTACGAAATATTTCGGACATGAATCGTCTCCTTACCTGCAACTACCGTTCGAACACTTTCGCTCGACGGTTCCTCTTTATACCCATGCAGGTACAAGACCAAAGGCTTTTTTTTATCGATATAATCGTAGAGCGCTTGCGAGTCCGTCACAGGAACGTCCAAAACGTTTTCGAAGCCACAACTAACCCCACACCTATGGTTTTCAGTGAAAAACATGAATAAAATTTTCTCACTCGTCTTCTATTAATTTTTTTCCAAAGATTTATCAAACTTTTTTTTGGCATAAAAAAAGAATGAAAAAAAAAACAAAATAAAAACTCGTTTATCACATAAAAGTTTACCCCGAATAAATTTTCCAGCGCATCTGTGATTCGAATCTCGTAGGATCGCCAACGATCGAAAGCGTGGCTGTAAAAATAATAATCATTAATGCAAAAATAGTGCTTCGTCCAGTCCCAACAGAAACGAAGATTTTTCCGAGCCCAGATTTTTCCTCATAATCTCAACAAATTAATCCCAATTTTGAATCGACCGTGATTATTAAATTGATAAAAGAAATTCATGGACTTTTTAAATTTTACAGAATGAAATACTGTGTACAGCTTGTGACTGAACATCGAATAGAAATTCGTGTCTGGGGTTCGGATTCTTCGGAGAAACGAAACGTGAATAGACGAAAAAAAAAATTAAAAAATGATTCAAATATTTTCGTACGTTTTTGTAAGGCGTTCAAAATGCCTGATATCAATTTCGCGTGACCCACTGGCAGGATGACCATCGGAAGTGCACCCACCAGTAAAAAACACAATAATTTTGGTGCCATTTTTATTTTGATTTATTTTTTTTATTTTTATTTTGTGAATTTTATATTTTTAATTGATTTAAATGAATAATCACGATTCAGAAAATCCACGATTTTACGAGGAACTTTTTTTTTTGAATAATTTGTTTTTTTCGAGTAATTTTTTAGAGAACTAATGAGCGTGCGAGTTAATCAGCACGAATCTGCGGCGTGGGACTGATTCGAGGTTTTCATGTGCGATTGATACGAGCACTGCCAAAAATCAGATTACGTGGCTTCGGCGTTTTGAGAGAAGGGGCTCGAGAAAAATCAGAGAAAACGTCACAAAATTTTCATTCAAGTGAATAATTGTTATTTTTTTATTTACACGAGTACAAGGAAAAGAATTTAAAAAAACTATACGTAACGGAAGAAGTCGAAATTGAAGCGGTTATCGCAATATTTGTTCGACGTTATTCCACTCCGATGACCCCAAGATTTCCGTGAGTGTCTGGTAAACCTGTGACCTTGTGAATTTTCAATAAAAAATGCTTTTTTTTTTCATGTCGTGTCATTCTTCGCGTCAAGGAAATTCGATCCGGCCAATTTCGTGGAGAGCCTGTTCCACCTGTCGAAGGAAAAAATAGTTTTCGTCATGATGGTTACGGTTCAAATGCAATGACGAATTTTAAGAAATAATTCTCATCCAGGATCGATCAAAAATTTGCATTCATTTCGCAATTTTTTTTATAATTTGAAATATTTTATTTTATAGGAAAAGGAAAAGCTTTACTCACTCTATTGCGGTTTGGCATTCACCGGGTTCAAGCAATCCAGCTTTCTGCTGTGCATCTCGTAATTCTGAACCACTGATTATATCCTCTCTAGGAAGTTCCGAGGCCAGGGAATTACGAACCTATACGAACATTTTTCTACGTTTAGTGATTGTCAATCTTTAATGAATAAATAAAAAAATAAGAAAATAAATAAATAAATGAATAAGAAAATAAATAAATAAATAAATAAATAAATAAATAAATAAATAAATAAAACAAAACGCTTCCGAACAGAAAAATGAATTCTTCGCAATCAATTGTGTCGATTAAATAGAATTACGTATAAATTCCATGATTTTTATTTACGCACAACTTCGACAGCGGAGAAAACTCTGATTAAATTGCGACCAGCTAATTTAGCGAGTTCTTCTTTTGTCCACGATGTGTTATTCATCGGATCCTCAAACAGGCGATCGAAGAGATCAGGGAATTTGGAAACGTCCTCTAAGCCTTGTGGAAGGCTGTGAAAAAAAAAGCAAAAAATAGATCAAGAAATTTATCGAAATGTTAGAATTTCGTTGACTCTTTGTTTTTGTCAATTAAAATTCGAGGCTCTGATTAATATCGTACGAATCTACTCCATCGTAGTCTGCTCCGATTCCGACGTGCTCTACACCGATCAAGTTCCTTATGTAGTTTATGTGGTCTGAAAAAATAAATAATCGTTCGAGGCAAACAGTAAATCAGCTCGATTTGATTGAATTTTTCGACGCCACGTACCAACGACGTCGAGGATCGTAGCGTTTCTCGTTTTGTCACAATTGACGAAGGAAGAATAAAAATTCACCATGACAATTCCTTTGTTACGTTTCTGCAAAAAAAAATTTTTTTTTTCAATTAAAAAAAAGAATTAAAAAAAAAAAAAAACACAGACAAAAAAAAGTTTTCGCCGATGATTTCTCTTTCAAATTCTCTTTAAACATTAAAATTTCACTGGATTTTGGACTCACCAGCGACAAGAGGACGTCGTCGGGGACGTTGCGATAATTATTGCAAATTGAAAAGGCCGAAGAATGGGAAAATATGACTGGAGCTCGTGACACTGCCAAAACGTCTCTCATTACGTCGTGAGAAACGTGCGAAAGATCGACCATCATACCCAACCGATTCATCTCTAGTACGACCATCTGTAACGCAAAATCTTGAATCGATTGATCGGATCAAGCCGCCAAGACCAATACTCGGTTGGGTGACCGCGACCTGACCACGCTCGAAATTTTTATACTGACCTTTCCGAATTCTGTGAGTCGATACACCGAATTGTTCTCGACAGGAGATGCGTCTGCCCTGAAAAATATCCTCGAAATGTTGATTACGGTTTTAATTAATTTTTTCGAGATTATGGAAATTTTTATTGACAAACTAACCATGGAGTATTGCAAGTATGAGTGAGTGTGACGTAACGCACACCAAGCTCGTGATAAAGCCTCAAAACTGCTAAACTAGAGTCCAAGGAATGTCCACCCTCGACAGCAATCATGGATGCAATTTTTCCGCTGTGCCAGGTCGGCTCGATCTCAGAGGCACTCGTCACCAATTTCAAATGATCCGGATACTTTTTAATGAGCCTTTTTATCACGTCGATCTGTCTGAGAGTCAGCTGGACCGAATCTTTGTACTGAGACTTGCAATCCGTGTAAGCAACCCAGAACTGTGTACAATTATGAATTTTTTCAAGTTGCATTCATTAATTGTAATTATATTAAAATCTAAATATAAAATAAATATAAAATATTAAAAAAATATGAATTTCATTATTAAAATATAAAAATTAATCTTGAACTTAGAGAAAATAAATATAAAATATCATCGAATATATTTGTAATTATTAAAATATAAAAATAAGCCTTAAATTTAAGAAAAGTAAATAAAAAATATAATAAAATATAATTGCAATTATTGAAATATAAAAATGAGCCTTGAATTGAAAAAAATATATATAAGATAAAATAAACTATGAATGTAATTATTAAAATATAAAAATGAGCCTTGAATTAAAAAAAATATATATAAAAAATAATAAAATACAAATTTTTACATTCAAATATAAGAATGAGCCTTGAATTGAAAATAAATAAATATAAAATATAGGAAAATATGAATGTAATTATTAAAACATAAAAACAAGTCTTGACTTTTAAAAAATGTATTTTTTTTCCATTAAGTCATCAATTTTTTTGTTTTATTTTTGTTAACAATGATTTTACCTGAGCGCCAACTTTTCCAGCGATAAGTCGAGGCAAATCAGTGAAGCAACTGCGACATCCGGATCTCCCCCAGCTGGGATCATCAGTGAGATTTTTATCGAACGGAAAATCCTGAAGGTTGTTGTTCAGTTTTTCGTAAATATTGAACGGCAGGTCGTTGTGTCTTAAAAAAAAAAAAAAAAAATTCCATTCGATACCAGAATCAATAAAATCCTGATTTGATTATCAAAAATGAGTTGATCTAAGGACTCGATAATTACCCGTCGATCAATGGCCCGTAATCGAGAACGTGACTCCCTCGGAAAGGGCCATTCCCGCTAAGACCAATCGCCAATCCGCCGACCGTTACCACGACCAGCCCGAAGAGTGCCAAGTTTATGCACAACATTTTGCTCGTGCTAATCGTCGAACCAGTATTTTCTAAATTAACAAAAAATTCAAAAATCCATTCAACTTTCAGTTATCCATCGAAATCAAAAGAAAATGTCAACATCAAACGCAATAATCGTGACAGACAACTCTAAAGTGCGTCTCGATAACGTTATCGGGCGCTTGAGACAAAAATTAATTTCGTAATCTGTCGCGAAATCCATGACCAGAAGTGACGATGACAAAGCGAATTGTTTATAGAAATTTCTACCGCAAAAACGTGTTTTTCGCTTGTCAGACGGAAATCACTCAATCGATTTTAATGAATTTTCCACTTTAGAACGAATTTCATAAATAAAACCAGCAACATTTAGACTTTTCGAAATTCCAATATTTTTTCTCCTACAAAAAGCTCGAATCGAAAGTTAAAAAAAATTCTGGCTCCTCGCAACTCCAAAAATTCGCTACAGTCACAGAAAAATGTCGATCAATAAACTCCGAGAATTTCCAAAATTTTAAATTAATTAAAAAAAAACGAAATTCGGATTTTTATTGACGAAAGAAAACAAAACGGACAAGATTTTTTTTTTTGGCTCAATCACGAAAAAAAAAGTGCGACACAAATTGATTTTGAAATAAAATCAGATCTTCATTCCTCATTATATAACAGCACCGGAATGAAGAAAAAAAAAAAAATCGCGATTGACACCATTTTAATAGATAAAAATGATGACCCATGTCCCATTTTATTTCGATCGTATCTCCGTCTCGTTCTTATATAAAAAATGTATTAATTCCTAATATTTGAAGCCGGAATAATAATGAGAAAAATATTCACCCATTTTTCAGAATAAGTTGCAAAAGTTTCACTTAATAACAGGCCCGAGGATCGTGTACTAATAATAAGCTCGAGTGTCTTGTAGTTTTTCTCTTGCATCAAGCTTTATCGTTTATAATGTTTGTCAATAAAATCTTGGCGGCTCCTAAATCCGTTTGAGCGCACGAAACTGATGTTTAGACGTAGATACACGTAGAAAATTTTTGGAATTTCACTTGCGATCGCAAAAACCGTTTACTAGGTGTTAAAAATTTTAGTTGCAAAAAAAAGTGAATTTCATTTAATTAAAAATATTTCAGAATTATTTGTCGATTTTTTTGTTAATTTTTCCAGTCACTGAGATAATTAATTAGCGAATTTAAGACACTGGAGGGGAAGATCGATGACGATCTACTATTTTTGCCACCTGATACTCCGAAACTGTCTAGTTCGTCGAGCATTAGTTGCTCTCGATGTTTATGTGTTATTATGTCGAGAGTAAGGTGACAATTGACTAAACTAGTCTCAATTGAATTTGCATCGTGCTCAGTTCGTTTGCTCGTCTATTAACGACATTTATAGGGGCCCCAAATATTCAACTACCGAAAATACCAAGCCTGAGACATTCAACTCGTTTTCATTCCCAGCACCAATTTATTCATCGCTGGCGTTGCCAACATGGAACCGCGTAGACATGGAAATTAATCACGAACCAAAACAAACCATTGTCAAATGCTTTTGTGACTTTCAGGCTCGAAAGTTTCTTGATTTGTTTCCAGAAGCAAATAAAATTGGGATTTCAATGGAATTTACAAAAAAATTAGCAAGCTCTGATGAATTTGATTCATCTCCGAAAACCCAATTCAAATCTTCGTGTCGTAAACATAAAAATTATTTTTTTTTCAAATTGAATCAGAAAGACGCGAATAATTTGGAAGGTTCGAATTTTTTTACTCACATTGTCGGCCGTGCCGTCGTTACTGACTGAGACTTGAGTTTATACTCGAGAGTCCAACACCTTTTTGAACCGAATGTCCGACTGTTTTGGAGTCAAGATCATTTTGTGAGATTAGAAACTTGTTGGTGGTGCAATCCTGTTTGCTTGATGAAAAGTCACAGTGCGCACTGTCATTTCTGCTTTTTTGTGAGTTCGATCTATCAAAATTGACGATATATGTAAAAAAATGTGGTCGTTTAACCAATCATAGAGATAATTTTTGGATTTTTTGAATTCTACAAAAGATTCACGTGATATCACGTTTTTCATCGAATTATCGTTTGAATTTTGCGCCCAAAGTTGGCCGAAAGAACAAGCCAATTGGAGAGGTTCAAGTCGCCGCTACGATGTGGACCAATGAGAAAACGCCAGCTGGGATTTGGGGTTTTTGACAGAAGCCAACGTGTAGTATAAAGCCGCCGCGTACGGACGACGTGCTTTGCCCTGTGTTGAAAAAATAACTCTCTTTACTCTATTTCGCGCTTTTCACAGCGAAATTCTTCGTCCTAAAATATCGGAACAATTCAAATCGACGCGTCCACGTTTATTATTTCTTTTGTCGGTCACGGTCAAGTGTTTCTTCCAAAGAAAATAGTGCTAATAACTCCGAGATATTTCTCTACCAAAGGTAACGGCTTATAACCCTCCTGTCCTGGAAAAATTCATCCTCTTATTTATTTTAAAGGAATATTTTTCTGTAAAATTTCTGTCGCTATCAATTTTTGCTGTTTAATATTCTCAAAAATCCTTTTTTTGTTTGCTACTCTTTGTCAAGTGCATCGAACACTTAGCATCTTGGAAATTCTCGTAAGTCCGATCGAGGTTCGATCGTGCATTACTTCTGGTCATTACAATCAATCAATTTCCCAAATCAACCGATTGTTGACCATCGAATATTCAGTTTTCATCGTTAGTTTTTTATTTTGACTGCCAAATTTGATCAATTCTCTGAATTCCATTGTTGCAACGAGATTTCTCGATGTTTCTCAGCTCCGATCGAATAAGTACGAAAAATCACTAGCAAACACGAAAACTTGTAACAACAACTCATAATATTTTTACAATTGCATTCCCTTCCAGACTGTTAGTAAAATATTCGAAAAATGAAGCTCGACTCGTCAATTTTGTCACTCCTGGTTGTCCTTGGTGTAGCGTCAACAGTTTCTGCGCTCAAAGCCGGCGATTGCGAAGGTAAAAATTTTCATTATAATTTTTTCTGACAGCCGTTCAGAGGCGGCAGCGAGAATGAATCACAAAATTTCCAGAGACTCGAATAGCAATTCAAAAATCTTCCTAACTGATGAAAATTGGAAAAAAATTGAATTTTCTATGCCAAGATTTGCTGCAGCATCCCCTCTGATTTTTCTTTCCAGTTTGCATAGCAACGGTGAAGAAATTTGCGGACACACTGAGCGACGAGGTTAAAAAAGATCATAAAAAGATCGAAGATGCGTTCAGAGCTTTTTGCCTTAAGACAAAGTCCAAAGAGCACAGATTCGTAAGTGATTTTCTTTACGATATTCTTGCACTCCTTTACGACGAATAACAAGGAATAAAAATGTAAAAACTGAGCGAATCTTTACAGTGTTACTATCTGGGTGGTCTGGAAGAATCGGCAACCGGAATCCTCGTTGAGCTCAGTAAACCGCTCACGTGGTCGCTACCGGCCGATAAAATCTGCGAAAAACTCAAGCGAAAAGATGCACAAATCTGCGACTTACATTTTGGTAAATAATATTGATTATTATTGATAATAATTCATGGTTTTTGTTTATTCGTCGTGGTAAATAATGGTTGATCATTATTATTGATTTGGCTCAGTAAAAATTTTATTAATTGTGACACTGACGATTGGAATGTCGGGCACCAACGAAAAATGCATTTTTCCATTAATTTTTTTTTCAATTTCATAAATCATGACAATTTTCGTATCGATTCGGTCTTTGGATCTGAAAAAAAAATAGTTTCATGGTCTTGATGGAATATCGAATTAGAATAGTGAGATCTGGTTAAAAGAAAAATAGGATTTCGTTGCAGAATTTCTATAAAAGAGCAAATATTTTTTATTATCGATTATTTTGACAAGAAAAAAAAAGATAATCGTTATTTGTGTTTGTTTTCAGAAAAACAAATAGATCTCGATACGGTCGATTTGAAGAAGCTCAAAGTGCGGGATTTGAAAAAGATTTTAAACGATTGGGACGAGACGTGTGACGGTTGTATCGAGAAGAATGATTTTATAAAACGGATCGAAGAACTGAAGCCGTCGAAATATACGCCGAGCCCGAAAACTGACCTCTGAGCTGGTAAATGATCGGGTGACCTCGAATAATCCGAACAACGATGCACGTTCGCTGTTCGAACAATAATTTCTCCTTGTGTTCTCGTTTTCTCGTTTTTTTTGTTTTGTTTTTTCTCATTTTCGTTCAATTCGAACAAAATAAGCAGAGTATGAAGATAATATAACGTGTACTTCCCGAAGAGTTTTACATCGAGACGAATCTCCGAGCAATAGATTATAAAAGTTGAAAATTTCGTTGGTTACGTTTGCGTTTTGCCGATTTTTCGATCTCTCGAGAGAGCAAATGGTTCGAGTTTTTCTATTCCTTTTCTTTTTCGATCGGCTCCAACGTACTTAAGGGAAAGGCGGAATTTTTGAGAGGGAAGAGATAAATAATTTGTACCTGTGTATAGTGTATAAATGTGATTTTAATCGACAATTTTTCCAACCCCTTTCCGAGTCAATGCACAAGTCGAAAAAATCGAAACGATTTATGAGAAGAAAACGAAGAAAATCCGTCTCGAAATTGGTCGTTATTAGTTTCTTGATTTTTATTCTCAATCCTGGAAACAAGGAAAAGGCATTTTTCGGCCGAGAATTTACAAGCTCAAGAAAAACAAAATTAACGGCCATTTTTTGGACTCTTCCTGCATTGAACTGTCTGTTACAAATTAATCGAGCCACCAATCGTTACGTTTCACCAACATTTCTCATTCTTGCATGTCCATACACAACACACACATTCATACATTCAAAACCAAAAGAAATGAACAAACACTCATCGTTTTTGTTAATGTCAGTGTGACACGAGGAATGCGAGAAAAAAGTAAGAAGATGACGAGGAAGAATTGTTTATAATAAAATCCTATTTCCTTTATATGGATCACTCTCGTTGTGCCTTCTTATTGCCATGCTGAAGTTCTCATCCTTGGACTCCAATGATATTCCATTTTCTCTTGACCGTATCTCACGATTCTTACTCAATATTTGATCAAAATAATAAAACGATTTTTTTTTTAGATCCAAAGACAAAATCGATACGATAATTGTCACGATTTTTTAAATTATACAAAAAATTAACAGAAAGACGTATTCTTCGTTGGAGCCCAACGTTGCGAACTTCAGTCTCATTGCTATTTACTCTCCCAACTTCTCATTTTTTTCAGAAACAAAATACTCGTGAGACCAACTCGAATTTTTAATTTTTAAAACTTTTTATTAAAAAATTTATTTATCGAAAATAAATGAAATAAAAGAAATTTATTAATTGAGAATATTCTGGAATTATAATTTGATTGATAACTGAAATAATTTTTATCGGTAATTGATTGTTTTTCCGTTTTTTTTTCAACCATTCAATTCTGCCGTCAGAATCACGATTTCCTTTGACGTTTCTCACAGTTTATTGCAGGAAAAGGCTCGATATTCAAGTCCACAATATCTCGTACAATTATCGTGCAAATTCGAGTGTTTTAAACTGAAATCCGAATCTGCAGTTTATTTAGGTTTGCAATCGGGTGGATCGCTCCACTTCCCATCGCTCTGGCATGTGATCGAGCCTTTTATGATACCGCCTGGACATTTGTAGCTCAGAACCTCTTGGTACAAGTACGAACGACCGTAGACCGTTACTCCTGGAAGAATTTTCGGTTTGCCGCACGATATTCCTGGCAAAAATAAAATTAGATGCTGCGTATTGAGGACGATTTTTTTAGGATTTTTCAAATATACATTGCGACATAAAATTCATTTCGTTCACGTTTTCCCGCGAACTTAAATAATTCCCAAATAAAAACGGTTTTCAGATTTTCCATCCAAAACCCCCGGGCTTTTTGAGGAGTGGAGTCGACAATTACTCACTTGAACACTTTCCTTGAATCCTCGACCATTTTCCATTCGCCAGACACTTGGCAGTGGCTTGTCCAAAAATTCTATATCCCCTGGCACATTTGTAAGTTATCGTATTTCCGGAAATATATTCCTTCATTTTCGAACTCGCCTCGTCCAAGTCGGCGTTCAATATTTTTGGTACATTTTTACACGAGACGGCTGAAAAAATTATTTTTTTATTTATTAGAGTTTTATGGCCGTTTGTCCTGTCGATTGAACGGCTACGAGGGCGACAGGAATGTTCACGAGTTTTGATGGCAAAAATGTCATTTTGGTAATCGTTCAAAATTTTCGTAAAAAATCTTTTTTTAACATTTTTTCGGTCAGAAATTTTTTTTTGAATCCTTACGTTTGCACGAGGGCAATGGGGACCAGACGCCTTCCGATAGACAAGTTACATTTTCCTGGCCTTCCAAGACGAACCCGGTCGCACATCGAAACCTCAAAATTTCGTCAACTTTTCGCGACTTTTCTTCATTTTTATTATCGTCCTCTACGAGATGAGCGTTGGCCGGGATCTTTTTCAAAAAATAGAAAAATTTCGATGTTATTTTGGAGAATAAGATTTTTTGGATTTGGGTCTTGAAGCGAAATACTCACTTCTGGTAGTGAGCATGTGATTCGTTGGCAAATGTCGATTTTGTTGATCAACTGTTTGGCCAAATTCGATTCGTCGATCGAGTCACGAAGAATCCGCCATTTCCCGATCTCATCGCAGGCCCAAGTCAAATTTTCATATTTTTTCTTTTCCCCGGTCGTTTCGAGCTCGATTTTTGTGTCATTCGCACAAGCGAGCACGAACTTGTCGCCGAATTCATTTCCTTCAAGGGAAAAGTCGAGATTTTCGTAATTCGTGTCCGATTCGTTGGCACTTTGGTTTGCAGCCAAGAAACCGATTACCGGATGATTTTCGAGGGGACACGTGACTTTCGGGCATTCAGGATCAGAGGACGACCAACTTTCGTTCTCGAGGCAAGTCCTCGAGGAATTTTGGCCTGTCCCAAAGCCCGGATCGCAAACGAGAGAGATTTTCGTCCCAGGAACAAAAACGATTTTTTTCTCCAACCCCAAATTTTCATTTTCTTCATAATTTTCTAAAGTAAGTTTCTCGAAAAGCTCGATTTCCGTCTCACCATCAATGGATTCGTCCACTTTTTCCGTATGGTTTAATCCAGACATCGAAATGTTCGATTTCTCGATTTTTTGCTCACCCAAAATTTCAATTTCCGTGTCGTTTTCATCGCGGACGAATAATCTTCCGTTATCAATTAGTTTCGGCGTGGGACATTGAAGCCTGACGCAGTCGGGCACGTGGCCAGCCCAAGTGCCATCGGTCGAGCATTGGAGGCGAAACTCGAGGAGCAAATTCCGATTGCCACGAAATTTGTATCCGTCGTGACACGAGAACCCAACGACATCGCCGAACGAGAAGATTGAAGAAATATTTTCCCTTGTTTCTTCAGATTTTGACGAGCTCGTAGTTTCGTTTGATTTTTTGTAAATTGGCAAAAATGTCGATTGCGTCGTCGAGATATAACCATTTTGGATTCTGCAAAAAAAAGATTTTTCGATTATTCAGATTTTTCTAAATACATTAAAACGTCTAAAGCTCTGAAAGAAAAATGAAAACTCTCACGAACATCTTGGGGGAAAGACAACCCGATGGCACACACGATGGTCTCGCATGATCCCACTTTCCTGTTTCCAGACAAGTCAAATAACGTTCACCGGACAATCGAAAGCCCTGATCGCATTTAAATTCCAGTTGCTGGCCGACCTGAAATCCATCCAAAGTCTCACTTGCATTTAAACGTCAACACGTGCCACAATTCTGCCTTCACAAGGAAAAGTGTCAAGTAAATTTGGAAAAGCTTTTCGAGATCGTTCTCAAATTTATTGCAAGACAGCAGAATCATAAAAAAAATGAAAATGAAAGAAAAACAGGAGAAAAATCTTGATAACACAATCACCTGAAGTATCGATATGTCGTCCCTCTCGTGCTCCTCGATGATATATTCGATATCGCCGTTCTCAGGTGCGAGTAAATTTTTGCAAGTGACGCCTGAAAAAATAAATAAAAAAATGCGGCCTTTTCCGGTGTTTTTTTTCATTGATATTAATTTTTGAATCTCACCTATACATATGGGTTGATTGCCACTCCAATTTCCATTAGAATTACACACTCTGTGTGGATTTCCACGGAGCTCGTATCCCTCTTCGCAATTGTAATAAATTTCGTCGCCGTACATGAAAGATCTGCCGTTTATTCGGCCTCTGGGAAAATATCCCGGATGTCCACATTTTATTTCTGTCATGAAGAAATTCCAAAATCCAAATGAACGAATTTCCAACAACATTTTTCATGGTTTTTTGAATCATTATCGATTTGTTTCGATCGACTTACTCGTGCAGATGGGCTCGTGATATCCTTGCCACTGGCCGTACTTCAGGCATTTCCGTTTGTACGTCGAACCGATCCAATTTCCAACCCGAACGGAATAGCCCGTTTCACACCAATATCCAACTTCGAAACCATCTTCACGAACATTAATGTAACCGTTTGTGGGCACCACGGGCGTTGCACATCCACGACAAAAAATAGAATCCAGAACCTAAATGAATAAATAAATAAATAAACAAATCAATCAATCAATAAATAAATGAATAAATAAATAAATAATCGAATGAATGAATAAATAAATAAATAAATAAATAAACAAATCAATCAATAAATAAATGAATAAATAAATAAATAATCGAATGAATGAATAAATAAATAAATAAATAATAAGTCGAGAAGCTCCAGTTGAATAATTGAATGGAAAAGGAAAAAAATTTCATTGCTATGGCGATTATTTATTTAATGACGAAAAAAATACTCGCTCCGATATTGCCACGAATATGTTGTTTCGTTTGGGCCCAAGCCATGATCGATCCGTGATAAGGATTGCAGGTTTGACTCAATTTCGTAATATTTTCATGGCCAATGACTTCCTCCCAAATATCGAGATAACTGAGTTTTCCTAAGAATGCTTCAGACGCTGAGAAGCCTCCTCCGAGTCGATCTTGCTCTTGGCCAATAACGATCGTTCCATTGGCACTTATCGTTGTGTTTTCTGCCAACAATGTTCCATTGTCCCTTAAGATTCCATCGACGTACGCGTGCCACGAACCATCCTCGCTCCTCCAATCGACGCATAAAAAGTGCCAATATCCATCGTTCAACGTTATGTCCGTAACTACTTGTTCGCCATTCACGTACAAGACGAAACTTTGAAGAAAAAAAAAATTATTCGCCAAGCTGTTTCTCACGTTTTTGAAAAATATCTCAAAATTTTTTCCGCACATAATCAAATTAATGGGGCGATCGAATTAATTACCCATTGTAATCGGTCAAGGTGAGAGCGTTGTCTTGATATTTCGTTGCATACGATAATACTGTGCCATAATTAAAAGTGTCGACGGATTGCAACCAAAGGCAAACGGTGATCTGCAAAATATCGAGAAATCAAAAATTCCCACACCCGAAAATCATTTTTCGTTTTAATTCGTGGAAGAAAAAAAATTTACCTCCGTTATGTTTTTTTTTGGTCCCTTCATTATCACATACTCGTTGGTACCAACTTCCGAAAAATTCAGGACGAAATCAGGTCTCAATTCTGCAATGAAAATAAATATGGAAAATCGCTAAAAAAAATCACGAAGGCCAAAAAATCGATATGAGCGGTGTATAGAATTTGTTGTACCTGTTTCGCAATCCAATCCACTGAAAGTAATCGGACACTCGCACGTGTAATTGAGCAGCCAGTTTACGCATTTGCCACCGTTTAAACACGGTGCAGTTTTGCAATGGTTTATCCTCGTTGCGCAATCCTCACCTTCGTATCCATCCGGACAAACGCATCTATATGGAAAAATTATTCATGAAATAACAGTTTATTTTAGAAAATTCTATTTTTTCTGCGTTTTCTTATAATTTGGGGCTTCGAAAACGTGTCTCTGAGACATTAAGGGGGTATTATCGTCTATAAATCTTAAAAATTCAATTTGTGTGCATTTTTTTATAATTAGAGGTTTTGAAAAAGTATCTCTGAAATATTAAAGCGGCATTATCATCTAGAAACCTTTGAAATTCCATTTTCCGTATTTTCCTATGATTTGAGGTTTCTAAAAAATATTTCTGAAAATTTAAGGAGGTATTATCATCTGGAAACCTCAAAAATTTCAATTATGTTTGCATTTTCTTATAATGCGGGGTCTTGAAAAATTCTTTTCGAAATATTAAGCGACGAAATGGTAATCGACCTGTAACTGTTCCGCGTGGCATTGGCTTCGTAGACGTTGAGACAAATGGCATTGGGATGACACGGGATCCAATCGCAAGGCAATAAATTGCACCGCAGACCGAGAAATCCAGGCTTGCAAAAACATTTCCATGTAGCATCGATGGTCGTACAGGTCGAGCCTTCCTCGCAAGTCCAAGGTTCGCAATGATCCATTGTTATTTCGCAGAAATCACCTGTGGTCGACAATGACATGAAGGGAATTTACCAACGAGAGGATTCGCAGAAAGTTATTTTTTAGCGATCTAAAAAAAAAACTAAAATCATGAGGAAGAGGAGGCAGAATTTACAGGAAGTAATTTTCAATACCTTCGAAGCCATCTTTGCAGACGCAGTGAAAATCTTTTTCCGTACTGATGCAAGACCCGCCGCTTTGGCAAGGACTCAACGAACACTCATCGATGTAAATCTGAGCAGAAATTATTCGTGTCAAAAATTAATTTGAATTTTTGAATTTTTAAATTCAAATATATTTTTTATTATTTATATATTTTATAATTTTCATTTATATGTTTTTTTAATTTTTAAAGTTAAAGTTTGATCTGTAAAAAAAAAATCAAACTAATTTTCTTTTCACCTGACAGTTTTGTCCTGTAAATCCAGGCTTACAGTTACAAAAATGTAAAAGTTCCGTCTCGTTCGTATTTAAAGTGCTGCACTCGCCTTCGTTCAGACACGGCGACGATTCGCAAGGATTAAGTCGTCTTTCGCACATCGAACCTTGAGGCAAGGAAAAAACATCATTTTTTTTTTGTAACGTTGAATTTCCGGTTTCTAATTGGCAGAAGAGTTTCGTCGAATTTACTAAATTTCGATGGAGCGTCGGAAAAAATATTTATTTTTTATATTTTTGATTATTTTTTTAGTGTTTTCCCAATATCTCGAGTACGTTTATGCTCACCGACATAATTTTGTGGGCAATCGCAGCTAAAGGTCTCATTTTCCCAAGTGCAATTTCCACCATTTTTGCAAGTCATGGAAAGGCAAGGGTCTCGGATTTTTATAGGATCCACACAATCGTCCAAAGTGGTCGATCCTCTGGACTTGGTCGTTTTGTTTTGTGGGCACACGTGGCAAAATGTTTTTCCATAATTCGGCTGATAATAGCCAATCGCACATGTCGTACAAGGCTCAAGGCCGGCTGAAGAGACTTGGTGAACTTTCCGACGCGAAAAATGACCAGGTTTGCAAACAGCTGTACGAGAAAAAAGATTCAATAAGAAAATTAGAATATTCGACGATGGGATTAGTCAAATGATTCAATTGAGAAGGCTGACCAGATACAAAAATATGATAATAACTTGATAAATGGTGATAACAACGACATAATTAATTGCAGAGCTACGTGGGCCTGGATCGGTTTTTTAGTAAATTAGTGAAGATGTATAACGAGTGACTTACGTAAACAATCGGATATTTTTTTCGTATGCATTTTTTTGGTGAACGTGTGCGTCGGACATTTTATGCAGTTGGCTGCTGCAGTTGAGTTTTGGTATTCGCCAAAATAACATGCTTGGCATTGATCTCTCGTGGTGTTATGAAAAGTGCCCATGGGACACTTGGCTGTAAAAGGACGAAGGCTTAAGTACGAAGGAAAAATCGAATATTCGTAATTTGATTGAAAAAATCGGGGATTTTTGTGGTATGGAGGAACTTTTTTAATTTTTTTTATGGAAAGACTTACTGCAGTTGTGTTTTTTGAGGACTCGACCAATTGGGCAAAGTTCGCGAGCCTCCTTGAAAATGGTATTCAGATTTAAGGCCAATTTAGCGATTTCTTCGTTGGTTTTGTTGTTGAACAAATCCAATTGGCCCGATTTTGTCATGGCTCCAATTTTTTCACGCAATTTTTGAATTCCAACTTTCGGGTTGTTACGATTTTCGGCTATTATTTTTCCTGCTCGATACGAAATACAAATAACGCGTTAGGGTGAATATAATCCTGTGGCATTTCAAGCGAAATTGATGCTCAAATTTTTACCAATAAATCGAAATTTCATCTCGATTTTTCCTTTTTTCTTCTTGGCCCTCGATTTGTTTTTTGGCTTGCCCGCTGCCTTCGCCGACAGCCGCGGGACACGCGAACCCACTTTGGTTACGTTCAAACCGTTCGGCGTACGCTTCCTGCGACCCAGAGCGTTCGAAACTATTTCGTTGTCTTCTCCTATTTCTTCTTCACACTTCGGATCGTATTTTATGAGATTGCAGTCAATTTCGTTGCCACAAACCTCGAGGATTTTTGAGTTCAGGTCCCCGGCTATGCGGTCCGTCAACTTTTCAAGAAACAATCGGTTTAATCAAATTTTATCGTTTTTCGTGCATTCGTCAATGGATAATTCAATAATAATCTCACTACCTGATGAATTATCGTCGAATTATCACAGACACTGGAATTTCCCTGAAGGATCAAGTCCACATCCCTGCCAATCGAATTCGGTATTTCCGTAACTAAAAATAAGCAGAAAAAAATCAATTTCGTTGCCCAAAAAACCGCGAGCAAAATATTGAGCGAAAAAAATCGATAAATCGAAAAAATCTTTGGAAAGACAAATTTCCTTCTGTCCAAAAACGGAGCTCAACGTTACCGGAACACTCTGGGAAGTACGTGCTATTCCAGCCATTTCCATCGAGCCCACAAGTGAGAATTAAATTCTGGTCATAATCGGATGAGTCCGAGTGATCGGTAGCCAAGGCGTAGCCATCCTCGCAGCTTATCAGACATGTTACGACATCGTCCTCGTCGGTCGTACAATTTACACGACCGTTCGTAACAACAGGAATATTTTTGCAAGCGTCTAAGAAAAATTATCGTTTTTTTTTTAATTAGGAAATTCACGGTAGAGTTTACGATTCAATAAAAAAAAGTATTCGACTCACCTTCTACGGTCACGTTGATTACGCATTTTGCTGAATTACCAAAAGCGTCCATGACGTCGTAAAAAATTTGCGTTCTGCCGAGCGAACAATTGCATTCGGGTTTGAAATGACTTTTGGATATTTTGACTGGAGTCCCTGAATTATCATGAAAAATTGGTTCGGGCCAGGTGATCGAATTTTCTTCACTCGATTTTTTCACCGTCAGGTAAATTGAAGGATCGATGCAGTTTTCAATTGTCGGAGGTTCTTCGTCTATAAATTGAAAGGCAAAAATGTTTCAGAATGAAATTTAGAAAAATTGACCGAAAAAATAGGAAAACTCTGAGAATGGGAAAAAATCTAAAAAAATGAAAAACGCACCGGTGACCCGAACGAAAAATTTGCATTTAGCTTTGTTGCCGCTGGCGTCCTGTGCGACGTAAACAACTTTGTGTAATCCGATTTTGGCTTTCCAGGGCAATTTGATGTGCGATTTGCTCCAGACGTTTGGAGTTTTGTCGGAGTTGTCGGAGGCAACCGGAAGCGTCCAATTCACCATGGCGTAATCTTTGCCCGTTGCAGTTTGCCACGTGGAATTTTTTGGGCAAATTATCGTCGGAGGAGTTTTATCTACGGATCGATCAAACTTTGTCAATTTTTATTTTCACTTTAGGGAAATTCTCTATTTTACGAATTTATGGGGTCGCGAAAGTTTTTTTCTTGTTTTTCTTCTGTTCATTAGTAATTTGGAGGGATGACTAATTACCAATGCATTGATTGATCGTGTGCCTCTGTGACCATACGCCATTTTTCCCTGAACAGTGTCGAACTTTTGGACCAACGAGTACGAAGCCCTCTTGACAGGAAAACGTGCAATTTGATGCGAACGGGAGTTTTTTTGTGCCGGTGCAAATATCTGGAGAGATATTTCCATTGGCCAGTCGGCGTAGAGGCTCGCATTTGATTTCTATGGGGATAAAATAGTTCGTTAATATTTTTGTTAATTAATCGTCGAGCCGGAATAGTAATTGTTGATTTAAATGGAAAATATTTGACTCACGTTTACAAGTGACCTTGAGACCATCCCACCTTGATAATGGCAAACAGTTTCTCACTTTACTACCACGTAATTGGAAACCACTGTCGCATTTGAATAAACAGCGAGTGTCGATCGGATAGGCTGTCGAGTTGGCAGTTTTGATTTTTTTCTCGTCCTCGTCGTGGGCGCAACGGATCCGACCGTGGATCGGCGCTCTCAAGGCTGCGCATGTTTTTACTGTGAACAGAAAAAATTGGAAATTCAAACCTCACTCCAACTTGTGCCGAGGATTTTTATCATTATTTTTACAAATGATATCGATTGTTATTGATATTTACGTACGCAAACATTGAGGCTCAGTCCCGGACCATATGCCATCGTTTCGACAGAGTCTTATGCTATCACCGATCAGATTGAATCCGATCCTGCAGCGGAGACCGCAAGCTGCATTCACTACATTGCTGCAAGCGCTCGCTTTGACGAAGTAACCGTTTTCCGGAACCTTCAGCTTGGGACATCTGACAGCTTCGTTTTAAAAATTCGTCAAAATTATAAAACAAAAATTATGGACGAAAAGTAGCGATAATTTAGTTAATTATTTGCTTGTTTTCTTCGTTCCTTCTGTGCCCAAATTCACACGGTCAAGTTCGACCTTTCCGCGATCCTGACGTTCACGCAGAGACATTTTTATTCCCATAAAAATTTCAACTACCCCGCTACCTTTTTTATGAGATAAAAAAATCTTTTCATTTTTTTTTTACTTAAAGACACAGAGTTTAGATTTTTTCACACGATGGACGAGGCGGAAGAGACCGTAGGAAAAAAACCCCTCGATCCGGTGGCCAAGAAAAAAATTTTAGACGAAATGACCAAAAAAGATGAAATTATTCGAGAAAGATGGTTCAAGCAATACGATTGGCTGATCGAAGAGTACAGGTAGATAAATTACATTATTAACATTCTGGTACCTCAAAAAAAAAAAAAAAAAATCGTTTTTGTTGCTCGAGTCGATGAGCCTCGAATTTTCGAAATTGAAATTTTTCCAAGTCGTTTGATTAATCAAAGAACAGCTTTGTCAGCGCACACGCGACGATGGAAAGAATCGTCTGACAGGCGTTTTTTTTTACATTGGTGACACCTTGTCAGGAAAATATTCGATTCCGAAAATTGCAGTCATGTCTCTCGCACTCACAGTATAGAAAGTTAGCCACTGATTCGTCACCTTAAGATGATGAAAAAATCATGTAGAAAAGTAAACGAAGAAATGAAAACATTGTGCAAAGCAAAACATGCTATTGGTGTCGAACACGAGGTCGATCACAAGTTGTTAGAAAGAACTGTTGGGACGATGCCTCGAACTACCAATGGATTGGTAAGCGAATTTTTATCGATTTTTGTAAGTTTTATCATTTTTTCGACTTGGATACTCTGTTCGGTGTGTGATCAAGTTTTCGAAAGCCAGAATCTACGATGAGACTTGATGGACACGAAAAAACGACGAAACACTTTTGTGTGGAAAACTTGAAAATTATTCCTCAAATTATTATTATTCTAGTACGGCTGGCTCGTAATGCGGAAAGAGTTTTGTGTGGACCAGCCAGGTTTTTGTATTGCAAAGTACCGAAACCCTTTGGACGATGTTCCGGTGATTCCTGGCGACGTGCCGACTCTGGCATGCGGCAAGGGTTTATATTAATGCGATTTGAAAATATTGTTCGATTGATTCGATTGGCGAGCAAGGGCCAAGGTCAGGAGGAAGACAGCAAAAGCTTTTTTCTCAAGACCGACAAAGCAAGAGCATCGAATATCGACCAAAAATGACGTAGCCAACGTTTCACTGAGATTATTGTGTTAATTTCGTGGTCACCATGGCGAATCATATTTAAATTATAATTCATTGAATTCCGTCATTTAATCGAACCTCCGCAACTGTCGCCATCGGTGATAAATCCTGGTGCACAGACACAATCTTCGGCAGAGGTTGCAGGTATCTTCAAGGTCACGTGATTGACATTGGCGCAAGGAGTGCATTGGCTATCGGAATCGATGGGTCTGTCTCCAGGATCGAAAGTCCCGTTCGGACAAGCTGCAAAAATGTCAAAAGTTGCGTTCAATCCCATGGTCAAAATTAATTGGATAAAAAATAAAAAATTTGATTAATTAAATCAATTCATTAATTTAATTTAAATAGTTGAATGAAAAATCGATTTTATTTCTCAAAATTGATCATTACGTCGACGGCGACACTGTTGAAAAAAAATTTGCAACGTTAATAAGTCGATAACATTTTTTTTTATTTACGTTGGCAAAATCCCTTGAGACCAGAGCCGTAGTAGCCTCTGGGACAGAGACACGCGTAATGTCCTGTGGCTGTCCCACAAGCACAGGTCGCCAATTCGTCGCAACAGTCGGCGATTTTTTTGCTGCTATTTTTCGACGAGCACAGCCAGTTGCAATCGCTTGGAAAATTAACGGGCACGTAGCGTCCAGCTTTCAAATCTACGAAATTAATTTTCTGTCAGATTTTTCTTTTTTATCACAGTTTGCTTGATGAAGAGAGGGAAACACATGTATTATGTTTTCTTCATCGCGGCAAGGAGTACGAAGATTTAAAAAAAATTGTGAAAAAAAATTGGAAAGTTGAAAACATTTTTAGGGTAGTGAAAAATTTGTAAAGAAGAGAAAAATGAAAAAATTGCAACTTGGTTGGCTTCTAGACGTACCACGATGCAACGCTCGTCTTGCCAAAGCCTCAAACTCGGCGAACGAATCGAGGAGATAACTATGAGTGTAGCCAGGTTCACTGGCGATATCGTGGAGTTCTTCGATATTGCCAGTACGAATTCCAAACGTAAATATCGTCGCACCGATGTTTTTCAAGTGTTTTGCTGCAGGGCGAGGGTCACCACTGTTGCTAAAACCGTCAGTTATCAGGAAAACAACTTTCTCAGAGCCCTGACGACTATTCTGTAAAATAGCCTAACAAAAAATGAAGCAACAAGAAATAATTAATTTTAATTAATCCAATAAAACAAAATTATAGAGTAATTTAAATTAAAAAAAAAAATAAAATAAAATGAATTTAAATTAAAATAAAATAAAATCAATCTAGATTTAAATAAAATAAAATAAAATTCATTTGAATTCAAATTCAATCGAACTATGAATTAAATTACAATAAGAATTAAATGAAATTGTGAATTACACTAAATTATGAACTAAATTGAATTAATTGAATTCCGAATTCGAAAAGAGACCAAAGTTAATATTCTTAACATTAAGGCATTTTTATGAAACTTTTTTTTTGTTATTTTTTCCATGGTTTAGTAGTTCCGGAAACTGGTAAAATGTATTGTTCCACTGACCAGGGCCTCCAAGAGAGCTCCACGTGTATAAGTTCCTCCGCCGGTGTACAGAACGTTGCTCAATTGTTTATTGAGTAACTGGCATTTTTGCTCAGTGCCATCGGTCCTCGAAATTTGATCGATGTGTCGAACAATGTGTCGCTTGCCAGCAAACGTCACGAGCGCGACTCTCGTTGCGTTGGGCTCGACGGTGAAATCTGACAAGAGTTTTCTAACGAAATTCAATTCACTGCGGAAATTTTCGAGGCCCACTGATGCCGATGCGTCGACTAGGAACACCAACTCGACCTGGAAAATGATAAAGGGCACTTGAGTCGATTTGTCAAATTTATTTATTTATTTTTGTTTATTTTATTAATTAAAAAAAAAAATAATCATCGATTCAATGAATTTATCAATTATTCATTAATTACGTCGAAAGCAATAATTTGGGTTTATTTAATTTATTGACAGAGACTTTATTAGCGAAAGAAATTCGTACCTGATCAGTTTTGTCACGAATATGATCGACATGGATCTTCAAAAGTCGCGCGAGAACATTGACCTTGCTCTGAAGAATTCGTTCAGGATTATCCAAATACTGAAGTCGATGAAGCCGATTTAATTTTTTTCCGTAATTGCCATAATTGAAAAAATCAACAGTAACATTGTCGTCGCTATTCAACAATAAACTAATTTCGTAATTATCGATTAATTGTTTCATCCCGGAATCATTTTTCTCGGACGCTTGAGCACTGGATGGAAAAAATGTGGCAACTCCAATAATGAGAGTAAAAAAATAACGAGCACTCAGAAACATTTTGTGCTTGCTTTAAACAATGAAAATAATTTAATTAAATGACGGATTATTTAACCTCTCAAACGATTCGATCGTCATGGAGCAATGGCTCTTACTGCTTTGTCGAATTCGAATACTATCTACGGCCTGCGTGGAAAAGTCTTTCACGTTCGAGGATCGTCGTTCTCGCACATCGACTCACAGCGTGTCAGAATCGAGAACAAGCAACTCTTTGTTCCATTTATAAATGCAAACATCCACTTGTCTTTTGTACAAAATCCTCCAGTACATTTTTCGTCTATCATCAATCGATTCAAATAATATGAAAATTTATTCGATCCAAAAAATACAAAAAACTCAAATTCGGCAACGAATAACTTTACAAAATAAAAATCCATCAACAAATCGATCGACTAATATTCGAAGAATCTTTAAACATTCAATTCTTGCTGATTTTTTTTTTTTCGAGTTCGACTAATGTCAAAAATTTTTAAAATTAAATTATCGTGATGTGGAATTTTTTTTTTTTTCTCGCCAAACGTCGCAGGATCATACTCAAGAATTTTCTTGCATTTTTTCCCAAACCTCGCTGGACCGAGAGATCGTATTTTCTTCTAGGTGTCCGAGATTTCCTGAAATTTGAAAATATTTTCAAACCATGCGATCTGACTGCAAATGATAATAGTTTTCGTACAAACGTTCCAAGCTAATATTAGACAAATATTCGCATTTTTTCGGACGTGCCAAGGTCGACTCAGGGGATAAAAAAAAAAAAAAAAAATTCCCGGCCAAAAATGAAATATTTCCCATTTTTCGAAATAAAATTTTAATTACTTTTCTGCCGTCCCAGCCCACGCAAAAAAAAATCGTGAAAATAGTGCTGACGCGTTGGAGAGTGAGGAATAAAATTTAGGAATCGACAACTGGCCTCGCAAATTGATTTGACGAATTACGTACGTCAAAATTGTTCTGTACATCCTATCCTTTTTATAGAATCTTCGACATGTGATATTACTCCGCACACCACTAATACGTACACACATATACGTATACATAGTTAAGAGAGGGTGTCACGTTTATGCTGGACGTTGAAAAGCGTGGGAGTGATGCTGCGCTCGTGGCTGGGCTGCCTGAGCATCTTGGTCGGTCCAGTGTGTACGTCTTCGTGCAGCCACATCACCAGAGAAAAACATCGAAAGTGTACAGTTTCGGTGTGACCCGCAACATTGGCGCGTCGTGTTCGGAGCGATTTTTCTTTTCAAATCTCTCATCCTCGTATTATGTAATGGTAAACAAATAAATGAACGGAGGAAGAAATTCGTCGATATTTTCAAATAAATTCGATAAAATTCGTGAAAAATTTCATTATTCGAGAATTGAATTTTTGCAAAGTCTTCATTTTATTTTATTTTCGAAGGAACTGAAAAATAAAGGGATCCTGGAAAGTTTTATATGATTTCTGGATGAATGTGTCAAAATTGAACGATTTTTTTTTCAAGCTCGTGATTCATTAACTTTTTTGTAAATATGAATGAAAAATTTGAAGAAATATTGAAAATGTTTTGTATTTTTTTTGAGACAAAGTTTGAAAAGTTTCTTATTTTTTTTTTCTGCCCACAGGAAAGACGTTTTCAAATTTGATGATTTGAATGGATATGCAACGAAGAACGATGAGGCTCGGCGTTTTTTTATTTATATTTATCAGCGCAGGAACGATAACGTTGATGAGGGTGAATGCGAAGCCCGCTGGGATTTACGAAGAGATTTCTTTGCCGGATGAAATATTTGGGATAAAAAAACGTGAGGATTCGTCGAGGGTTTATTTGGAACAATGCGGCATCGTTGAGTTTCCGAACGCTCGACGGGGTGTCGTGAATGTTCTGGCCTTTTTGGACTCCTCGTGGCCGTACAGTCACAGGCAAGCGATAATGTGAGTTTGGGAAAAAAACCGTAGAAAATTTGGTTTTTTTTCGGAGATTAATATTTCAGATAATTTTAGGCTGGAAATGTTGAGCAGCCGTTTACGAAAATCAGGCTTAACGGAAATTCTTATTTTCGTGGTGAACGTGAGTCCCTATTTTCCTCGTAAAATCGACACAGCCGAAGACGATATCGAGAGGGAAGCATGGCTCGGAGTTTCGCCCGATGAGATCGCCGGGTTTGGCAAAATCAATAAAACTCTCGACTCTTTAGCGAGGATCATGGATCCTGATATTGAATTAATTCAAGACGATGAAGAGCTCGGCATTTGGAAACTTCTGGGGGGCTCGAGGGACCAAGTATTGGTCATCGATCGGTACGTAAATGATTCTCATGATATATTTTCCCAACCACCACACTTTGTTTCCTCAGAGTCTCGTTCCCTGCGTGAAAATTCAAAATTTTCGCTTCGATTCAGTGGAAATCGAAATTTTTCATGGAAGAATTCTTTATGGGAAATACAACGAGAAATTTCAACTTTTCGACTTTCTCACGACGTGACTGACCCAAGAGATTTCTTTTTTTTTGTTCGTTCTTCAAAAAAAAAAAAAAAAATTCATAAGAATTTTGTTGATTCTTGCAGCTGCGGTAAACTGACGTATCAGGTGATAGTGCCCTGGAGTATATTGCACTTCCCTTACGTCAAAGCAGCCATATTGTCCACCTACAACGACCAACCTTGCGCGGTATGCGACTTGATTGAAGAGGATATCCTTGAGGAGACGTCGGAGGCAACGAGATCGATGGGAAGCTCCGGAGACGCAGTCACGGTCGAAAGTTCAACGGAACCGGAGCCTTTGGTCGCGGAGAATTTAATGTCGACTTCGATATTTTCGCCGAACAGTGAAAGAGCCATCGTCGCTGATTCCACGACTCGCGAGCCTGTCGATGAAAATGTTGATGCCAGAACGGAGGAGCCGCCAGGGAAGAACGAGGAAACGACGACCGGAAGCCCCGAAATTCGAGACGACGTTACGACGATCCTACCGGAAGTTGAATCTTCCGGCAGCGAGGACGATCCACCAGGAACTTCCACCAGCACTTCCAATTACGAATGCACAATCTTCGAAGAAAATCCCGATTTTTCTGCACCGGAAATGACGACGATGGAAAACGTGGACGGTACGAGAACGGAAGTGATTTTCGAGAGCACGGAGATGCCCGGATTCGATGACGAATCTGCTACCGAAATGGAAACTTTGACGCGTAAGTCAGCGACGAATTCCGACGTCGGAGACGAGAGTCCGAGCACAACGAGCAGTTTCGAAGCTCCGGAAGCGGAAGATAAGGACAAAGTCGTTTCGACAACGGAAAACTCATCGGAAACGAGTACACCGGAAATACTATCTTCGGAAGAAAAATATCAACGTGCCAATGATTTATCGCCAAGGACAGAAAGCTCGAGGGAGAAAGAAGGAAATTGGCTTGACGGGTCGTACGTTCCTATTCGAATAATAATGCACGCTCCCCATTTTCACGTGGACACCGACTCGACCAGAATGCACGAGTACTTGGTGATGAGAACCGGAAGTTCGGAGACTCATGGACATTTGGCGTCGCAGGATGCGACGAGGCTTTACCGTGGCCCGCAGGACCATCAAGAAACAAGAATGGCGGATTCTGCAGCCGAGGAAACCGAGAGGAAAGCCTGGTCCATGAAAAATCTCATTTTTACTAAAGACGAGAGCACCGGATTGTTTGGAGAAGTCGCTGACTATTGGAGGGACTTGAGCAGCTTAGAAAACTACGACGAGCTTGAAGAAACGGAACGACCTGGAGACCAACGCATTTACGAAGAAGAAATCAAGGCACGAACCGTTTTTTTTTAAACTTTTAAAAAGAAAAATTAAGGTTTCGAAAAGTCTTCGATAATTAATCGCCGTTTGCTCCCTTTCAGGAACCAACGAACGAGAAACTCTGGCACAAATCTGCGACGAGCAACAATGAGGATTGGAATAGTGCGACGGAGAGTCTGGCAGCCGAAGCCGCGGGTGAAATAATAACGGAAGTTCAGCCGATAACGAGAACCGAGCAATTCGATTCGGAGGAGGATGAGACTCGAAATAAATTGATTGCCCATTACAGTAAACTTTTGCCTTGGATCTACTACGTTCTTGACAAATAAATTGGTCGGCAAAAAATTCTGCATTTTTTCTCAAAGCGTTGAGCCAGAGGACGCCGCCGCTTATACGAAAAGCAAAGTGACTCGAGCAGCGAGTAAAAAAGACGGAAAAATCTAAATCTTTTGAAAAAAATTCATTCTACTTTTCCTCCTCGCAACCATCAACGACGAATAATTTCTTAACGCCATCAATTAACCAGGCGAATGGATTTTCTTTAAGTTTTCATTCTCAAAACCGAATCGATTTCGAATAAATAGAAAAATTCGATTTTTATGCAGTTGGAAAAACAAACTACGCCGAACCAGAATTACTCAGATCGTCCGAGTCAAGCTTCTCCGATTTCTCGCTCGTTGTCGTTGTCGTACTGCTGCTGCTAATGCTGCTGCTGCTGCTGCTGCTGCTGCTGCTACAATCGCTCGATGACGATGTGTCGCTGCTATCGCTGCTGTCCGAATCACTGTCCGAATCCAAACTCGAATCCGTTTCCGCAATGATCCTAGATTTTCAATCAACAATTAAAACTCTACGGGTTCATTTTTGTCATTATTGAATTATCGTCTCGAAGGACAACTCGAGAATTCGTAATTATTTCTTTTCATTTCTGGGAGCTCATTAGAATTGCATTTCCGAAATTTTCAAATTGCTCGATCTTTAAAATTGACCCTCGGAATGCTCACTGGGTCCTTTTGACCCCAACGGTATTTTTGGTGCAATTTAATTTTCGTTTTCGTCGAAAAATTGATTTAGAAAAGAGTAAAACAAAAAAATGAAAAAGGTTTTAAAAAGTTTAAAAAATAAAAAATGACACTACGAAAAAAAAAGGAAAAAATGGATATTTACCGGAAAACGGCGATTAAACAAAAGTCTTGGGTCCGATTGACCCAACAAGTTCAAGGAGATGTGCGCGGAAATCCCAAAGCAAAGGAAAAAATAAATACTCACGCTTTATCGTTGTCATCGATCTTAATCTCGTCCAGTTTATTGGTCACGTTGTTGAGAACGTTTTTGATAACGAGAGATTCGTTGTGAACGGACCAAGCCGCGACTTCCAATTCCTCGAGGTCAAAGCCCATTTCGCCTTTTTTGGGAGTCACCTTAGTCGGAGAGTAAGAATATTTAGTAGGAATATAATGAATCTTTTCGATTTTAACAAATATCCGATCGTTTGTATTTTTGCGATTTTTGAAAAGTTTGTAAAGATGACTCACGGCTTCGAGCATCGGGAGGAGACTTTCTATCAGGGAAGAAGGCGCTTTTTGCAACCAAATTAAATAATCCTTGATATACAATTGATTGAGTAAATAGCGTGGCTCGTAAGAGTCATTGAACATTTCGTGAATTTCGCAGAATTTTTTAATCACGTACTTTTTGCCTGTTTTCGTGAAAAAAAGGAAAAAAATGTTGAGAAAATGTGCAAAATCGAGAAAAAAATGGAATTAATGAAATATTCGAGTCTGACCCAATTTTATTGAAGTTTTGACATCTTCGAAGGTCTTCATCGATAAATCCCAATGTCTGCAGAGTGGATAACAGAGCGATCTTCTGAAACAAGCTCTTACCACTTCGTCCATGCTTGAAAAAGTCTGAAATGCATTGAAATTAAATCCTTCAATGTTCAGTACAATTTTTTCACGTTATTTCAAAAATTCGACGTAAAATCGCGAACCTCGAACCAGGAGAGTGTAGAGCTCAGTTTATTTACGTCCCAGGAGCTTTCGGTGGTGTTTTCTCCAAGAGTTATCCGATTGTTGTAACAGCAGCCAAACAAAATGTCGACCATCCCGAAAAGAACCATTTTTGTTTCTCCGTTGTCCACCAAATATTCTTTGTTCGGTAATTCCTTCAACAAATCTTTTTCCTTGTCGGTAAAAGTGACTTCTTCGGACTTGAGATAATGACACGGAAGCACTACATCCGTGAAGAGCTCAACCCGGTCAATGCCTTCGTCAGGAATCAAATCCGCCATGTAATGGTCCTCGTCAAAAGCGTTCGATTCTGCAGCTTCCCTCAGTTTTCGACGTTCTTCCTGAGGTATGTTATCAGTCGTTGGGAGATCGATTACTCCTTTGACCCAAGCTGCCTACGAATTAAAAAAAAAAAATGAATAAAAATAATGAAAATAAAGTAAATAAAATGATAACAAATAATAAAATAATAATAATGACAATAATATAATAATGAAATAATAAAATAATAATAATAAAATTTAAAAAATGAAATAAATGAAATTTAAAGAAACCAATGAAAAATCCATCTAGTCGTTATTGAACAAATTTTCCCATTAAATCGAGTCAATTATTCGCCCTTTATTTATATATCTCCGAAAATTTGCGTAGTTATCGAAAATTTTTCGATTGCTTTTTGTTATCATTTTATAATTAATTATTCCATATTTTTGTTTAACTTACGTCAAAAGTTTCAAGGGCACCGGAATATTTGTTAGCAAATCCATACTTCGGAGGGTTCAGAAGTAACGGAGTTGTTTCGTTGCAGGCCGGCATGGTCGGAGGCAGAGACCAATCGATCTCGCTTCTCGATTCATCTTCCTCTTCATCCTCCGTGTCGGAGCCCTCGTTCTTTTCACTCGCTGCTGGATTGCCTTTGGAAAAATCGAATGGAAATTGAATTTTGTAGATGGAACAACAAGAATATTTTGCCCAGTCGATTGGATCGAACGGAAAAAGGATTTTTAGCTTGGAAATTGCGGGATATGATTTTTTTTAAACGTATAATTTAATAGTTGAGTCTTGTACTTATGACTTGGATTTTGGGAGCCAGAAAATCTTTATTCTCTTTTGGAGGAGCTAGAAGCGTTGTCATCATATCCATGTTTTCAAAATGCTGTCCTTTGTTGACTTTGGAAAATTTAAGGTAAAAATCGCCCTTGTCGCAGTCGTAGGATCCGGACGATTCATCGTTTTCAACTATTTCGCCAGGCAGTTTCAGTCTGTGCAATGAGGTTACAAAAATTGAAATAGCTTCAGTTGCTCTGAGACGTGCGGGATGAAAATTGTTTGTTTATGCATTTAAAATTTTTTTTTTTATTACCTCAAATAATACGGAGTCGAATAAAAACGAAAATCATTCCCTTCTACGTATACCTCGCTGTCTTTTATATTTGCGTATGGAGCATGAATGGTGATGACAACTTCTGAGTCTGTTTGAGAGAGTTCGAATCGAGGTGTCAACATTTTTCTGAAATTAGCCATCCGAGTTTAAAAAGTGCCGTCAGTCTTAACTGAGGGACTGAATGTGTTTCTACATTTTCCCATTTGTTATCTATTATCATTGTATAGCTAGTGACAACTCGAGATATTATCATTCTTTTGTTTTTTGACATTACGAAATTTGGGATTTTTGGATCTCGAGTCGAAATTTTGAGGGTGGGAGAACAATATCAAATGAAAGCTGCGAAATTAATACGTAGGAACTGTTTTTTTACATTTTTTTTTTAGGTTATGTTTATTTCGTGAAAACGCCACTTTTTTCTGTGGAACAATCATATTTTTTGTTTCGTGATTTTCATCAAATGTATTTTGGAACAATTCCGAACTAAATTTTGGCTCCCTTTTCTTTGTTTTTATTCTTTTCGTGGTGATTCGAACATAATCAAGACTTACCAAGGTAAAGCCTGTAATATAATATTCAAACAATTCCCAGCATCTATCCTTCCGATTTGTTTTTATGGAATATTGATTTGGCAGTTTTGATAACGATTCGAGACGAAAAATCTCTGAAATATGTGATGTCTTATCATCTACAATTTTCAATTTCAATCCTTTATGAAGGTGATCCGTCGATTATTTGGTCAGTAAAGATTCTGTTACGTATTCAGCCGCAGACTACTTCGATTTTGCATTTTTGTAGTTTGCTCGACGTTTGTTCGTGATTGTTAGATTAATTAGAATGTATTTGCTTGTTCGGGAATATTTTTTCGTAAACAAACGAACTAAACCAACTAAACTCCTGCGTCCTGCTCGTCCTGCTGTAGTTGCTGGCTGAACAAGCAAGCATCGCTCTCCAAAATCCGATCGATAAAAAAAAGTACTTTCTGACCGATTTTTGGCCTAGCAATTGACTGTTTTATTCAACCCTGGCGTGTCGATAATGAATAAAATTCAAAAGCATGTACTAATGAAGAAAACAATGAATCGACATGTGCTACGTAATGAATGGGGTTGCTAGTTAGTTTATGAACAGAAAACTTATGATAATCGTTTCATCCAAAAAATGAATTATGATTGTCTACAAAAACCCACCGAAAGAAATAAATTTTTCTGCAAAGAGGAACCTGCGCCATCTGTCAGCTTCGTAGAGGATCAATACATGCACATAGCACAGAGTATATAAAAAGAAATAGCTTTTTTTTTTACAAAGACAATTCGACAAGCTCTTTTTTGCGACGACAATAAAAATTAGCCGTATTGTAATCTGGTTGCAGTGCCAGATCAAAACTAACGTCATTTGCTCAGATCTCAAGACAGTCAATCATTAGTTGTATTCGAGATGGTTTATTGAAGTTGTTATATCATTTATAACCTTAAAAAGAAAAATAATCATCAATTCGAACGAAATGTCGCAAATGTTTGGGTTTGCGAGAAACAGTGTTTGTTAATAATATTGTCGTTCGGTTATCGGCGACTTTTGTAGATTTTTGTCAACGCGCTTACTAAAGAATCAACGTTATGGCCGGTCTCGAAGATTACGACAGAGTTTATCGCGGTCGTCCTCTCGATCTTAGAGACCCGATGAATCCGACTTTCGATCTTGCTGGCAGGTATCAAGATCGCGAGGTTATAAGACCTCTGGACATTCCTCTCATCCATCCTCTAGCCAAGGACAGTCCGCAACCCGACGACGGTAACTCGATCTTCGTTCTCCCATATCAATCACTTGTTCTGTTTTTTTCTGACCATTCAATTTCCTGTCAATTTGAGGAACAAAAAATATAAATTTCATCCCGGAAGCACCTCGAATTATACTCTCGGGTCTGTCAGACCTCGAAACACCCGTAACAAGGCAGTTTTTTTGTTTATATTAACAAAATATTTGTCTCTCTTTACATTTAATTTTACACTCAATGAAAAAATTGCAAAAACTGATTTTCAATCGAAATTTGATCAATTTTTGTAATTTGTCAATAACGCATTACAGATTACGCGGTAAAACGTTACGTCGGCCTTGGCTGTGGTCTGGCGAGCTTAATAACAGAAAATTTATTGATTCATCCCTTCATCGTGCTCCGTAGACAATGCCAAGTTAATCCAGGTGCTCAAAAATATCACCTCATACCAGTGACCTTGATACCAGTCATTGTGCGATTGCATCAAACTCAGGGTCTCAATACTCTCTGGAAAGGCATAGGATCTGTACTTTTGGTCAGAGGCATGACCTTGGCCATTGAGGATTTCATCTCCAAAGTAACGCCTTGGCCAAAGTAAGGTAACCGTTTGAGTACAAAAAACTCATTCCATGCAAATGTTTTCTTCCATGAAGAATGTTTACGTAATTGAGATTCATGTCTTTACAGGGAAATAACTGGAAGTAGCTCCTTGAGATCTTTCGGCCAACACATTCTTCTCAAATGGTGAAAATCATATTTTTACGTTTTTTTTCGTTCGATGGGAAAAAATTTGGTGTCATTTCATTTTTTGGGGTTTTTCATGATTATGACTCAAAGGATTTCCTCGATTTTTAACAATTGTCCGTAATTTTTCATTTGCAGCGTTTCGATCGGAATCGTTACGCCTTTTTATTCTGCCTCTCTCGTCGAGACGGTCCAGTCCGAAATAGCGTCGGAAAAGCCTGGCATTCTGGACGTTTTTCGTGACGGTGCTATTCGCCTCTTGGAAGTCAGCAACAAAGGCCGATTAATACCAATTTACGCTCTCCTCCCCCCGTCAATCGCCTATGGAGTCACTAAATATCTTTTTGCACTTATCGTCAGAGGCGTCACCAGCAGAATCATGCACATTCGACGAAGACACTGCGAAGAGTCGCGGGTCAGTTGAAAAACGTTTATACATCAAATATGAAGAATCATTGAGTCACGTGGCAAATTATTCGTATCCCATTTATTGATCGTCGTGAAAAACACAAAGTTTCATGGAAAATTTTGAAAACACGAATTCCGTTTTCCGTTTTCCCGTTTTATGGATTTTATGTTTCATCTGACGAATGAAAAATGAATCAGTGTTAATCAAGTTAATTTCATAATTTTGGAGGAATTTTTGAATTTTTTTTTGCTTCTGGAAAAGATTCTCGTGGCCAGTTCAGCTTGAATCGTTTTTTTTTGTTGCAGGGTGCATGCACTCGAGATGTAGCGTCTGAGGCGATGGCTCAAGACATTGAGCTCCAGTCGATTCTCGTATCGATATGTGCAGCAGACATTGTTTTTTATCCTCTGGAAACGGTGGTGCACCGACTCCATTTGCAAGGGACGCGAACGATAATTGATAATCTGGACACTGGGCGCAGCGTGACACCTTTGTTGACGGGCTACAGCGGAGCTGTCGATTGCTACAGAACAATAATCTCGACGGAGGGTCCAATGGGTCTTTACAAAGGATTCGGTGCTCTCGTTTTACAGTTCGCCGTTCACGTTCTCGTTCTTAAAGCGACCAAATGGATATTAACCGAAGTCGGAAGCGTCCTCAAAACAAAACCAAAAAACGACAGACAGACTCACAACACTTATTACACGGAATGAATAAACCAAATCTCAAAAGAAAATAACGAAAAATACAGCAACAACAAAATGGAATATTTACTTGAATAATCTCTTGTCGACTCATCGAAACTTCCTTCGAATATTCAATTAGTCCGCTAGTCAAAATATGTATTCAGGGGATTGACAAATACTCGTCGGCTGAATTTATTTTCGCTCGTTAACGCGAATCGAATGTGAGCCCTAAAAAAAAAAGAACTGACTTCCATCGGCGAAATAATCGTTTTGATGAAATTCTCTTGAAATCGATTTTTCGAAGGATTTTCGAATGGTAAATAAAGTTTCATTTCGCCGGCTCGTGTCCGGTGGAAAAATCTTGTTTGGAAACTCAATTATTGTGCACGGAAATGTACATAGGAAAAACTTCCATCGACAAGATGATTTATTGTTCGATCGGCCGTGAAGTCTCGTAGTATGTACGAAAAAAAACGCTTTGTAATAAAATTACGAGGCAAAAAAATATATTCCGTGGGGACGTTTGTTATAGAGTGGAAAGGCGGCAAATTTTTCCAAAGAAACTGGAAGAAACGTGTTTATAATAATTCTAGCCAAAATGTTGAGTATCCCGTTGGACATTTTTTAAAAGACGAAAAATCTAAGTGAAGACTGTACATATAGCGTTTTTCGGTGAAATATGAATTTTGCTTGTGATCGCGACTAATTGGGGCTTCGGCAAATTAATCTTTGGTGTTTAATTTCCATTTATTACAAATATAAGATGGTACAATGTAAATTAGCTATTAATAATAACTTGGTGAATCCCGTTGATAGTCCTTATCCGAGATTCTGTGGTCTCACATTTCCGCCTGTCCTTCCTGTATTTTCAAATCGATGTTTTTTATTCACAGCCAAACAAATTTTAATCCATCAAATTTTCGATATGAGAGGCTTTTCAATTATTCCGCGTGAAAATATCGAAAGAAATGTATTTTTTTGAATGTGATGAGAACCGCGTCAACTGGCTGGAAAAACTGTGGGTTCAATGACTTTTTTGTCCGTGAACGCGTGTTAGAAATGTCCTTAAAATTCATGGGAAAGGATTTTGATGAGTTTTCAATTGAAAAAAAAAATTTTCTCTCATTTCCGAAAGAAACGAAACGAAAAAAATAAATATTTGTCGAATAAGATGTGATACTCGAAATGAGGGCGTAATCTGGTTGTGGCAAACATGCTGTACGATTTTCAATGCAGTCACGAACTCAGAGTTTTCGGTTTTTCACTTTTTATTGTAATTTTATCAATTTTTATCATTTTTTTTTGAATCCCTTGGTACGAATTGGTGGTTTGACATTAATTTCATGTTGGAAAGAGGTTGAGATTAGTAGAAAATCGAAAGAATTGAGGTTGGATTTTTAAGAGTTTCTGCAACTATGGGAAAGATTAAAAAGTCTTTTCCACCGGATAATAGTCTAGAGATCTCTCGATTGTTATAACAGCGAGTGAATAAACGTCGAAGAACAAAAAAATAATTCGTACGAATCAGTTGGAAAGTATTTTTCGTCTCGACCGCTCGAATAATCCCACAAATTTCTACTAATCTATCGCTATGTACAATATAATACAAAGATCCTTTGTCCGTCTATACATTCACGTGAAAATAATTTATTTTCGGTATTGCATTTATCTATAAACCACGCGTCAGATATTATCACTTTGTTTATGCCGTTTTTTGTTTGTTTTTTCAGTGTTTTACAATTTTGGGCACAAAACGCCCTAAATTTTCGGATTCTTCAATAAGTTATGTAAAATCTGCAATTGCAGAAACTGATAGTGCTCGGAAAGAGGGGAGCTCCGTCAGACGATTAAGGATGAACGTCAAATTTACTTTTTTTTTCTGTTTGCTTTTTTTTTCATACGCATGCGTAAGAACGGAATAAATTTTTTTTTTTTTTTTCATCTTTTTTCTTCCCCTCGTGATGATCCAAGGAATATTGTTCATTCGTAATTGTTGATGTTTCTCGAGGAAGTCCAAGGTGTACTTTCTATATATTGTCTCGCTCCCTCTGCTAATTTTTCTTTCTTTCGATTCATCAGAAAAATCGAGAATTTCTTTACCCCGGTGATTAAATAATTACGCCGAAATTCCCCGTCTGCTAGTTGTTCACGTGCTGAGCTTGTTGAGGCTCCTCCTCGCTAGCCTCCGCTCCTCTTCTCATATACTGAGGCTTGCAGTCGCCCCGCACCGTCGCGTCCGTCACATGCACCGACAATACATCGCTCCCAGGAACGTCGAACATCGGCTCTAGCAACAGCGATTCCATTATCGCTCGTAACCCGCGAGCTCCGGTTTTTCTGTCCATTGCCAGTGTCGCAATCGCCTCTAGAGCTTCCGTTGTGAATGTCAATTCCACCTGGAACGTTGAACAATGTTTGATAAGACAAATTACTCAACGATAAAGCTGTCACTTCTGGAATTACTGTCCTTAATTGCCTTAAATGGCAAGGAGCATCAAGGACGTTGGCTACATACGACAATATGATAAGAATTTTGAAAAATTTGGTGAAAATATTCTTTAGCATCAAATACGACGACACACATTTTTTTCCATTTTTCGTCTACATAGTTTCCGAATAATTTGTAGAAGAAAAATTTAAAGAATTTGTATATTCGATACTAAAGAGTGGGCTCAAAAAATTCCATCAAATTCTAATAAATTCGAATTTTCCTTACGCTTTTAACATGACGGAAAGGAAAATTGATTCGAGAGATTGAAAATAGAGCTTACTTTGTCCATGGAGAAGAGCATTTGATACTGCGGAACCATGGCATTTCGTGGTTCGGTGAGAATTCTGACGAGCATATCCCGGTCGAGAGTATGAAAAGGAACTAGAACGGGGAATCGGCCGACGAATTCAGGAATCATTCCAAAATCGATGAGATCTCTGGCTTCGACTTGTCTGAGCAAAACGTCTTTTTCTTTGTTGTCGTCCTCGGTGGAAGGGGACATGTTGGCAACATCAGCGAGGGAGGCAGCTCGTCGTCCAGGGTTTTCCGAGGCGGGTGTTGCTCCGAAGCCGAGATATTTTTCATTTTTGCGTCGTGAGACGAGTCTGTCGAGGCCGTTGTAAGCGCCGGAAGCAACGAACAAAATATTCGTTGTATCGACCTGGAGCGTGTCGCCGCGCAATTTCCGCGAGCTATTCCTCTCGGGAACGTTGACGATCGTGCCCTCGAGCATTTTCAACATTCCCTGTTGAACACCCTCGCCACCAACGTCTCGTAACTGATGGATTCCTGGGACAGCACCGATCTTGTCGACTTCGTCCAAAAAAACAATTCCCATTTGTGCACGATCGACAACGTAATTCGCGTCTTGTAAGAGCTTCGCGATAACGCTCTCAATGTCCTCTCCGACGTAACCAGCTTGCGTCAATGTTGTACAATCGCATATCGCGAATGGCACGTCCAAACATTGAGCTATCGTTTGGGCCAACAACGTTTTCCCCGAGCCCGTTGGTCCCAGCAACAGAATATTTGATTTTTCCAACTTCAACTGATGCTGCTTACTTTCCAGGATGTCAGAGCCCGGTGTCGACTGACCAGCGACGCTGCCTTTCTGTTGTTGCTCACTTCCCAAAGGGACGTGCTGGAAACCGACGCCCAATGGATTTCCAATGCTTGAGACGTGAAGTAAATCTGCTACAGACACAAATAATCCCGTCAGTTGAAAATTTATTCCATTCATTTGCTTCCGGCAGCAATAATTTGGGCAAAAAATTTATTTACGCGGCTTGAGACCTCTGTGTGTGAAGGGATGATTGAGCTCCGGTGACCCAACCGGATTGGCAGTCGTTTGCACCGATGTTTGGATCGGCAGATTGTTGTGAATTCTTTTGTAGTGATTATAAACAGCAACGCTCAATACTTTTTTCGCGTACTCTTGCCCAATCACGTGCTTGTTCAAATACTCGTATATCTGGTGGCAAGAGAAAAAAAAAAACAAGTTCCCCGGTTTAATATTTCATGGAAAAATGCACAACAAACGATCGTACGACTTTTTACCTTCTTGGGAGGTGGTGGCGGCTTTCTGTAAAATCCCTGCTTCGGATCCTCAGGCCTCAGCGCTTCTTTCAGACTCTTTTTCGAGTCTATTTCCGACAACACGACGAAAAAATGATGGCACTTTTCGCATTTCACGAATCTAGTTGAAGCTGGAATCATTTAGAAATTTGAATATTCAGCAAGCTCAATGGAACATTATGTCCATCGAGGATGACACAAGTTCGCATCGTTGGGCTCCAACGAAAAATACGTTCTTCTATTATTTTTTTCTTCAATTTATAAATTCATGACAATTTTCGTGTCGATTTTGTCTATGGATCTTAAAAAAAAATGGTTTCATCGTCTGGACCAAATATTGAACGAGAATCGCGAAATCTGGTGAAGAAAAATCAGAATTTCGTTGCATCCCAACGATGCAAACTTCAGCACCGTCATCAAGGCACCGTTGCATGTGGAAATCGTTGTGACTTTTAACGATCAGTAAAAGGCAATTGGAATGGACTTTTGGCAGAAAAAAGGGAGTAAAAACTATTTTTCGCCGTCTCACTTACATACAAATGTTTCAACATGAGTACAAGGATCACCGCATTTCGGACAAGTAAGTGTATTTTTTTTTCCACCTCCCGAGCCCCCGCCGCTTTGAGTAGTAGCGGAATTAGCTCCGACATCTTTTCCCGGTGGGTTGGCATCGCTCGGGGCTTTTCCCAGAGGGCCGCTAGTGACGATCGACCGACTAGCGACGACTCGCACTATTTTGTGAACTGCAATAATCAAATTATTTGAAAAATTCCTCAATTTTGCAAAATGGACGGTCGCGGCATGGGAAATTGATAAACTCACCATGATTTGCAACATTGTTGGAGGAGGCGATACGGCCAGCGCTAACTAAACAACAGCGAACACAACTCATAGCTAAAAATCGTACCAGAGCGGTACGTCGGCCGGGTATTCAATTTGACACAATTTCGCGTCTTATTATCTCAAAATAACGAATGAATCTGGAAAAACGAAATTTTAACCTATTTGAATCAGACAGTTTTAATTTCGAGAACAAATTGATAGAGAAAAATTATTTTGATTACCCGACGTCGAGCGATGCTGTCGACTTTGATGTAATAATATTATGTTCAATTAGCACATAGATTGAGACACTGATATAGCGTGGAATATCTGAGATAAAAGCAAGAAGGGGTAGAGAGAGAGCAAGACTTTTAACAAAGGATATTTTCAGAAAGCCAGGCACTGAGAGAGAGAGAAAGAGAGGAAGTGCGAATAAACGATTCTGGGTGCCAGTATAAGAATAGGTGACAGCGAAATTCGTACACGTGTTGGATATTTCGCAATAGCGTGGTAGAACGTCAGAACAATAATTGCGTTGCAGCTTTGAGTTAAAAAAATGACACTTCTTTATATTTTATTTTGGTAAAAAAACGATTTATCGATCTGCTTTGAAAGTGTGATAACGATTGGAGTAAGAATTGTTGTAGTAATTCGGAAAAATGGGACATCTGACGTGTATCGTACGAGGAATCATTATTTTAGGAGGGAAAATGTAACGAACTTGTTTTCGTTTACATTTTTTGGCACGTACTAACCTTATTGGTGTAAGGATGAAACGATATCGCGTTCGTGGACGAATGCAAATGCAGGGCTATTATTAATATTTCAGGTACTATCATCTCTCATGGTTCTTTGAAGGGGACGAATTGTATCACGAAAATAATGGAAAACACTAGACTGCGTGGTTTATTTGAGTTTGTATTTTAAAATGTTGCGGAGCAAAAATGAAACGAAAATAATAAAAAAAAGGGGACCGATTGATTTTAACCTATCGGACAAATCTGACACATCACGATCGAGAGAAAACAATCACAGAGAGGGGCTCCCTCCTCAGGAAGAACGTAGAAATTGTAGCGGGGCCAAGGTCACGTGAAATTATCGGACGATCCGATTTGCTCGCGAGTTACAATCCTACTGACAATACGTCTTCCCGACCTAGCACTAAGCTTCAAGCCGTTTTTATTATATAAAAGTTTACCTTATTATGTTGAATAAACAAATTCAGATGTTGCGAAACCCAAAGTTGTAGCCCCAGTCCACACTAGGGCAGTTTCGTGGACGAAAACTCGCCGCGACCGACGCGATATCTGGCGGGAAAAGTTTCATCCTTCACTGCGCATACGTCATGCTACGTTCTTCTGTACCGACACCGACGGAAATTGTCCCCACGCTCCCTACGACCCACGGTTATTATATGTTTCTGAACCGTATCCACGCGGAAAGTGGATTATATTTTCGATCTTGAAGACGATTTTTCCTAACAAGTTTTCTGTAGTTATTCACTAAACAATGAGCAAAATTGCAATTAACAATGAGGTAGGTGCAAACTAATTTTTCAAACGTCAGACTTCTCCAACGCGCATGTGATCCAGTGTTTTTGAGGTTAGGGTCCAAAAAAACGACACCGGATAATAAACAATAAAGTATTTCTTGTTCAATAAATTTTGTCTAAGCACAGATATCGTGCTCGACATTTACAGAAACGTTTATTCAAAATGTCACTTTAATTGCATCGTTCATTCGCCTCGAATTTGAGGTTACGTTCCCTCAACTTGGGTATTTCGAGTTTCCACAATTGTTTCGCCTTTTTCTTGTATATCTCACAGTTAAGATTCAACTTTTTCTGTAGATTGTCCTGATGAGACACGCTGTCAGGAAATCGCGTGTCGCCCTCGTACGAAAATTGATAAAAGAGACAAAGCTTTTGAGAGCGCGCAAGCACGGCGATGAAAAAATTGTAGAAAAATGCAAGCGAAAAGCCGACAGATTGGCGGCAGAGATCAAAGCGTTAAAAAAAATCAAAGACGACGAAATATCAAAGTTCGGCATCACGCTGACCAAGAGTTTGCCTGAAATTTTAAACGACACGACGGCCGAGCCCAACACTCGAGTTATGGCCAGACTGGCTTTCCATAAATTCCTCAACACCAGAATCCAACAATTCAAAGAAAAATTTCCATCCTTCGAGGAACATTTGGGACCCGGCAGAAAAAAATTGTCCAAGCTGCAGAGAAAGGAGCGCCGAGAGGCGATCAATCGAATAAGAGCCGGCGGCGTCACAACAAAAGAGAACAAGGACAACAACGAAGCTCTGAAAAACGAAATCGAGCTCGTCAGAGATCTGAAAGACGGTAACGAAGAGCTAGGAGCCGAAATTTCTCACTCCGAAGAAGAGGACGAGTCCGTGGATGACGAAATCAAAGAAAACTCTGGCGACGATGAAATCGATGGAGAATCAAGCGCCGAGGAATCTCCCGACGCTGATCATGAGCCTGGCAGTATTTTACGGATAAAAAATACAGAATCGTCGAGAAAGAGGCTGAACGATACTCCGGAGACGGAAATCGAGCCCCGAGAATTAAAAAAATCTAAAAAATGCATTAAAAATAATTGTAAAAACCCAAAAAAATCGATATTGGCGAGTATCGATACAGAATCGACGGAGAAGCTTCGAGAAGCGTCTGCCGAGTCCGAGGGGATTGTGAAAACTAGTGGGAAATCGAAAAAACCTTTAAAAGTTGCAGAAAACTTGGAAAAATCGAAAAAATGTATAAAAACGACGGAAAATGTTGAAAAACCAAAAAAACCAATTCCCATTAAGATAGTAAGCGAAGAAGCCACAGTGAAAAGCTTCACTGACGTCATAGAGGATAAAGAATCCTCGGAACCGTCGAAAAACCCAACAAATCCGCGAAAAAGCCTCAAAATTGAGAAAAGAAACGATTCATTTTTCTTCGGTCTGAACGACGAGAGCGAGCACGTGAGCGTCGTTGTGCAGGAGCCGAGACTTTGTGACGAGGAGGAGGAGGAGGAGCAGGACGAGCGATTCGCGTCGAATCATGCGGCGAAGAGGCGAAAGAATATTCACGAGAAAAATAGCAAGTTCGTCGGTAAAACCGAGCGACGCAGTAACCACGATTGTTCGAAAAAGTTTGACAAGAATCCCGAGCAACGAAGGCAAAATAATTTGGCGAATCCGAGGAATAATGGGAACAAATATCCCCGCCAGAATTTCGTGCCTAATTCTCGAAATTCGAGACCCGATTCTGGCAAAAATCATGACGTCAAAGACGAAGAACTTCATCCATCTTGGCAGGCCAGAAAAAAACAGCAGGAAATATTGAAACAAGGTTTCCAAGGCAAGAAAATAGTTTTCGGAGATTGAGCCAGCTGTTTATAATTTCATCGAATAAAATTCGTTTATAAAGCGTTATTTTTCGGTGTTCATTCCTTCGGAAACCACGTCACTAATATTCGTTGCGTATTTATTTTCCAAATGCCAGAAAACGCGAATTTCACGTTTTTTTTCCAAGTTTTCGTCTGCACTAATTAGTTTCCCGGATCGCCCGGAACGATCCAGTTGCATTCTTGACAAAATTATTCATTCCGTTGTACGGATCGTCGGAACTTGTTTATTCGCTCGCTTGTTCAAACAGCGAATGGGAAATGGACGTGAAAATGTCGAAAAAATCGAAGCGTCACACTTTTTATCGAGCTCGAATTCCGGGAAAAATTCCAGCCCCATGGACATCGAAAAATCCCAATCAAATAGGGGAAATATTGAATTAAGAGCTCCCATCAAAGAATCTCAATATATTTTCATTTTTTTTTGATTCACCAACAAATAGACTCCTCGTCGACGTTCGTGGTCACAAAAATAATTTTTCAATCTGTAGAATATAAAAATACTTTGGAACTGTAAACTCGAGAACGCGGGACGGAAAATCGGAGAGTAAATTCAATTAAACTTGAAAACAATACTCAAGAATTTCCGGTTGCGATAAAAAGAGCAGGAAGTGAGATTCGAAGGATTAGTAAACAAGAGGAAAAAAGAGGTTTTCTCTTTCACAATAGTCGTACGAACGCTGAAAAGGTAACAGCGCCATTATTTTTTTTTTTTTTTTGCCATCTCTTTCTCCTTCTCGTTTCTTTTACATTTTTTTTTGTATTTTTTTTTGTCATCCGACGTAATAACAAATCCGTACACTATAGAGAGGTAATAAAAAATAATTTATATAATCATTTTTTCTTGGAAAGAGTTCGCTGCTTTTCGGCGTGAGTTACAAGCTGCGAGTCAACCGGAAGTCCCTTTCGACGACGAACCGCGTCCATGTATTTCTTGGCGCGATTTCCGCTATCGGCTTTTTCACCAAAGTGAAGATATTCCTCTTCCGTTGATGGCACCCAGTAAGGGTCTTGCTCGATCACCTGAAACAGATAACGAAACACCTCTCAGAATTCCATCCAACCACTATTTACTTCGCAGCCCACTAAAATAATGACTCTTTTTTTCTTTCCACTTCGGTTCCGGCCATTCCTAATTAATTTTTTTCCCCAATTTTTATGCTCAACTTTATCGTGAAGAGCTAGAGAAAAAATATCATTTTTTTAGCAACTTTGCTTCCGGGGATTTCTAATTAATTTTTTTCCCAATTTTTATGCTCAACTCTATCGTGAACGGCTAGAGAAAAAAAACATAATTTTTTTTTCCAACTTTGCTTCCGGGCATTTCTAATTAATTTTTTTCGAATTTTTATTTTCAACTTTATCGTGAACAGCTAGGAAAATAATTATGGTTTTTCTTTTCAACTTTGGTTTCCGGGATTTCTAATCCATTTTCTCCGAATTTTTGTGTCCAACTTCATTCTGAACAGTTAAAAAAATAATAATTTTTGTTTTTCGACTTTGGTTCCGGGGATTTCTAATAAATTTTTTCCGAATTTTTATGTTTAATTTTATCGTGCGCGGCTAAGAAAATAATTTTTTTTTTTCATTCGATTTTGGTTCCGGGGATTTATAATCGATTGTTGTTTTTTTAACTTTGATTGCGGTGATTCCTAATTAATTTTTTTCCGAATATTCGAGTCCAACTTTATCCTGAACAGCCGGAAAAATAATGATTTTTTTTCTTCATCTTTGGTTCCGGGCATTTCTAATCGATTTTTTGCGAATTTTTATGTTCAACTTTATCGTGAACATTTAGAAAAGTCAGAGACATCGTTTTGCAAAAATATTTCACTCGATACGATGAATCCACGTAATTGTCACGTACCAAAATGCAAATCGGAGTGTTAGGAGTTTTTTTTCTTCAAAATCTATTATTTTTGGGATTTAATTCGTGCATTTGTCTGCGTGTGTCGGTTTGGAAATGTTTATATAACACGTCGGTACCAGAGAGACGAGTGTGGAGCCAGCGAAGGTAAAAAGACTGCAGAAAGCTGAGTATCTTTTGAGGCAAGAATTTAGCCTTTGACAGAAATATGTTCGTAGGGGTCGGGGAGCCTAATGTGGAGGGGGATCCGAGAAGATTAAGAAAAAAAGAGGAAAGGATGAGTAGGATGAGGCGAGAGTTTGTTGGGAGGGGATATGCGCGGGCGATCGGGTCTTCACCGGGGGCTTGATCGTATGCGAGGAGAGCGACAGGACACACACCTGAACTCACTTGAGATCCACGTCGTATGTTGGGCGGAGGGGGGAAGGGGGGGGAGGGTGGGGGGGGGGGGGGGGGGGGGGGGGGGGGGGGGGGGGGGAGCCCAAACTCACGAAAAGTTGGCTACCGTGCTGCGCATTATACTCGAAAACCTCCAATGGACAAAACTTGTGCTTCCTCATCCTCGAGAGCATCTCGTCTTGCGTAAGCCGGTAGCACTCCGAATTAGCTCTCTTTTTTTTCCCTTGGCCTCTTGGTCCCCTTGCCACGCGGAGCTAAGACCGAGACGAACGGCTTTCCGAGCATCGGACTCTCCATTTATTTTTCTCTTTTTGTCTCCGTTCCTCAAACCCCCGAGGCAAGAGCCAAATAAGAAAAAAAAAAACGTCAACAACGAGTGCCCGAGTCCAAGATCCTCGCCCCCATCCTTCCTGCATTTTCGACCAGGTCGTTTTTGACACGTGGTTCTCGCTCAATTCGATCTCCGATCGGCCCTCAACCGGAAATGAAAAAAAAATCTTTTTTTTTAAATTGTGGGTCAATTTGGACCTTCGACTGATCACTTTTGGGACTTCGATCTAGAGCTCCTGTACGAAACGTATCAATTACTCTTATTGTCACGTTTTTTTTTGACGTTCGTTCAATCGTTTCGAATCGAATGGAAAAAATAAAATTGCCAATTATCTTTTTCAATTTTCTGCCACGTGGATTCCACGAGGAGGGCAAGCGAACGAGTTACAACGAATTCGATAAAAAAAACCGAGAGAATTCGATGGACCATTCTCTCAATTGGAGCAAAGTGTTGCCAGAACGTGGTCCTCTACGCAATGGAATGTGTTGTCTACGTTCTGGAGGGATCAAGACACGTGAATCGTTGAAATTAGGATTGGAAAAAAAAAAGTTAGCAGCCAAGTCCTTGGGGAAGAGAATCTTTTCTGTAATAATTTGGTAAACGTTTTTGGTATTGTGATTTGGAGAGTTGGGTGAATGACGATTCCGAATATTTCTTATTCCCGAGAATCTCGTGTGTCTTGGTCGTGGCTGATGGGAGAAAATTCAAGAAGGAGCAGCAACGCACCATCGAGCATGTTCGAGAATCGTCCCTCGTACCTCTTGTCCCGTATTGAAATTTATAAGATGTGGACACCTGGCTCTTAACACATACACGCTATATGCAACGCGATCATGTATATATAAATATATGGCACACAAACTAGAACGTATGGCAATGGTGTTGTTGGTTTCTCCCCGCGATACAGAGCCTGCTTCTTCCTCTTTTTTCTCAGCTCCTTTTGCTTCTTCTTGCTTGCTTGCATCTCTCCCTGAGCGCCCTGGGAACGAATCCGTGCTTGACGAAGACTCTGCACACGGGACCGGCCTGGCACTCGAGAATATCACGCCCGTAACAGAGCAGATGGTCCTTTTCCCCTCTCTCTCTCTCTCTCTCTCTCTCGCTTCTTTGCCCCTCCGGCTGCTCCTCGCGTACGAAACAGTTTTTTGTTTCAGCCCAGATTTGTTTTCGTTTTCGAGGCTTTACACACACGCACATGTCTCTTTATATGTATTCGTGTGGCCCTTTCGATCCGAGGCCTCGAGAATATAGTTTTCGGGGCTCGAGATTCCTTCCATTTTTTTTTTTTTCCATCCAGGCTAACCCAAGCCGAATGTCCGCTTTGCGGTTCCTCCAATATTTATCCCCGAGTATATGTCACGAATTTATAACAGCCGGTATGCAACACCCACCACAAGATCGTGTATCCCCGCTCAAAGTAAATCCAACATTTTTTCACTCCCAGCTCACAGCTCGTTATTGGAAAAAATGACACGGGGACACCCGACGAAATCCCATATAGCTGCAACCTGTTGCCTTACCCGGTCCCATGACCACATCCATTCTGCCGATTCTCGCTGAGATTTTGAGCATCTCGACGTCGATATCGCGACTGGTCTCAGGCAATGAGACTTTTCTTTTATTAGGGAAAGTGGCTACACACAACGATGTTACCACCTTAAGGCTATAGCAAAATTCCAAATTATTAGAATTTTATGAAATTTTTAGAAAATATACAAATTTGCTGACATTTTTCTTCTGCATGGTTTTCGAGCTATCGAACACGAGAGTTTACTCGCATAAGCATAGGATTCAGATATATATATATATATCAAATTATTCGACAACTGTGAAGACGAAAATTTGAGAAGAAATTCTGTCGTCGAATATTATTACGAAATTTCATGAAATTCTTATATTTTTAAATTTAGCTCATCTCCTTAAAAGCATAGGAAAATTCGAAAGTATTAAAATTTAAGGAAATTTAAATAAATATACAAATAAATTTTTTTTTTTTTTTTTTTTACATAGTTTTCGAGAAATTCGTCACTAAAGTTTACACGCGTAAGCAAAGGATTCAATTATATATAGGTATATATTTTGGATATTGTAAACTCAAATTATTCGACAACTGTGTGGACGAAAAATAGAAAAAAAATGGTGTCATCGGATTTGATGGTAAAAAATAGAATTTCTCAATTTTCATAAAATTCTTATCATATTGTCGTATGTGGCCAGGCTGCTTAGGAGCTTACCATCGAATTGGATCGTGATTACTCGGTTTGCAATTTGTCCTGAAGGTCGGAGTGGTGGAGAACAAAAAAAAAACGAAAAGTCTCGGTCGAGGCGGTGGAAATTTCGATGGAGCTTGTTCGGGGCACGTTTTTCGATCATGGCAGAAAGCTCGGTTTGGGAATAGAGATTACGAGCTTCTCCGGGGGCTGTGGGTTGGAATAAGCCGCGAGCACCCAAACTGTTGGCCAACTAAATAGGATGCTTTGGTGTTTACCGATGGAAATTATTTCCTCGTGTAGTTGAGTCGTCGCTACGCGAGCTTTTCAATTCCATTTCGATCATCCATTCGCTTATTCTCGTTTTTTTTCGTTCTAAAAAAAATAACTTTCTTTCCTTTTTTTTTTCGTCGTGGAGTTTCGCGGCTTTGCACAGCAACGGCGCGCCAACAACGGACCAATATAGTTGCTCCCAAGCCATTTTACTACCAAGAATATTTACCTCAGTATCCTGGCAGTTAGTGGTCACAGGATCAAATAAATAAATGAAAGAAACGAGACGACCAGGTTTTGTGGCCCCAATGAGAAAAGTACATTGTTGAACAACGGACACTTACACAAATCGATGACGGATCAACCCTATGAATCATTTCAAATCTCTTTACTAACCACATGAGCCTGCAGGCTCTTTTTCATTGACCTATTGAAATATTATTCTGTATTTTCGGCCATCGATTTGTGGTTCTACACAAAACACACGCGACTCATTGCTCCGGTGTATTCTCGTCCATTCAAATTCCCGTTCATCTAGAATGTCTCTTTTGTCTGTCAAAGATGAAACAATGTTGCGAATGTTGGCAAGTGCATGGCGATGCATTCCAAATGTCCAAGATGTACCGTTGCATCACGAGGAAAGAGTCCGCACAATCTACCGGATGTTTTGTTTGACGTTTTATTCGTCTTTGCACTTTACTCTTCTCCTTTTTTTATCTTCCAACGACTCTCCCGAGAGATGCTTGTTTTCTTTCTCGCTCTCTGTCTCTCCTCTCGCTGTTGGTCATTAGAATCAAGCAAAAAAGAAGGTCCGTTAGCTAAGAGAGAATCAGGCGCACGCCCCGGGCTCTATACCAACAGCCAGCAGACATGCACGAGTATCGTTGCGCGAGTATTTGTTTAATTGCCACAAACTTCGCCGCTGGGACCTCGGGCTCATTTCCTTTGGATCGAAAATGGCGAATCTCCAGAATTCGATCAATTCGATTTCGGGATTTTTTTTTTTTTGCTCTAAAATAGATGCTCGGGATAAGAGTTTCCGGTGGAAATGTCCGCTGACCAATGCAAATAAATGACTTTTTTATGAATTTTCTTGCTTCCTCGTATTCCATACGCGAATTGTCGAAAAATTTGGAATAAATCACTGAACCAAATGCGTGGCCCGGAGGCTTTGAAAAAATGTTTGAAAAATAAAAAAAATAGGAGGGGAAAGGAAGGAACGTAGATGTGCGTTGAGATGGATGAATGAATGGGACAATTTGCATGAATGGAAAGGAGGAGCCCACGCTGATTTGAACCGTTGGTAAAAATGAGTTGAAAAATATGGTAATAAAATAAATATGGATGGCCTCATGGACGAGAGCCCAAGTAAAAATATTCTAACTCATTTTTTTCTCAATAATCCAAAGAAAAAGGAATTCCGAGGTCCAACATGTACGCCATTTTATTTCCGCTTTTTTTTCCAGTCGGAGCACGTGCGTTAAGCACACTCGGATGCTAATGCGAGGCTGCGCAAGATGTTGTCAAAGAACGAGAGAAATTGAAGGAACACAAAAGCGTGTATTACAGTAGCTCCGAGGCAGTGCATCCTCCAGGCCGCGAGACAGCCAAACAATTCAAAGAAGAGAAGCGTAGGTGGTGACAACACCTTAACGCAGAGATTAGATTTGTTTTTTTTTCTCTTTCCTTCCTCTCCTTCGTTCGATGCTTTCCTGCCAAACGTGTCGAGAATACGAGCATGCGTTGAAAATTGGGAATGGTCTCGAAAGGATCGGGTCGGTAGGATCGGGAGAAGAATTCTGAAAATAAAATATTGTCGAAAAAGATCGAAATTTTGTTAGTCACGTTCGATTAGACGTTTTTTTGAAAAATAACAAAAATTTTGTCGATGCAACGCGAAATATTGGAGAAAGTTTATTCCGGAAGTAAATTTTTGTCATTCGAATGGTAAATTTTGCTAACAGTTTCGTTTGAGATGCAAAATATAGTGAAAATAACGAGAATTTTAATTTAAAATATGGGAAAATAATAATAATAACGGAAATTTTAAAAAATTATGAAAAAATATTCGGTTCACCGTATTCAACGAAATATTGACCTTTCTTGAGCAAATTTCATTTTCAGTGTTGAGGATGTGAGGAGGAAGCAAATTGGTCGGAGGATCGGGAGATAAAAAATTATATAAGCTCTTCCGATGCGTCGTCGAAGCGATCGAGACTCGGCGATGAGTCCGAGGGGCAAAAGAGGAAAGGGGAGGATCGAACATCTTTAGGAAGTTGGAGTTAGTCAAGGAGAACCAGCGGCATGAGAGAGAGAGAGAGGATGGAAAATCATTGGCAAAGACTTGATATCGACGCCATGATTGGTAACCCGTGCGCAAGGAGAGCGCGCGCGTCTTCCGAACCGGCCGGAGGAGCTTTTTTTCCCTTGTGTCTGGTGGTCGTACGATTGCTTCGTTGCAGCTTCTGATATCTTGTCGCCGCTCTGGTGCCTCGCTCCATTCATTAACTCATTCTTGTTTACAGGAAGTTCCTGATGGCCCGATCGGGGCGAATGCTCGTCGAGTTGGTCGCTGGTCTTGACCGTAATAAAATGGCAAGCAACGTTGACGAAGACGCGACAACCATCACGTTTATTTGTCTTTTTCATCCTCGAACCCCATGACCCCGGTTTTTCCTTGTCTTCCTTTGGTCGTTGTCCATGCGGCTCTGCGTTGTCCACGAATGGATTCGCCATGGAAAAAATACTACGACAAATTTCCTCTCATTCGCTTTTCCCTGCTGGCCTCTCTCTCCCTTCCTCTCGTTACTCGGAAAGACCCAGGCAGCAAAAGACAATGAAAAGTATCAATTTGAGCCTCTTGTGTGCTTGGCCCATTTATGTCGACCCTCCCAAGAGGCTGGGCTTTTGGACTATTAGACCCTGGCTAGGATAATACAGGATTAGGAGACCCAGACAACCGAAACTTCTGCACCTGCTGCGCCTCGACTTTGCAAGTTTATGTCCGGTAATTCCTTTCCTCACAACAAAACACTCGACGGGATCTCGAGTCAAAAAATGAGGGAAAAAAAAAAACAAACAATCCTGTCTCCTTTTCGTCCTCGTGCAGGATTCCCCGAAGAAAGAAGGCCGAGAAGTTTATTTTCAATCGGCAGCAAAACGAATATCTTGTCGCAGCCACAAATTTCGAGGAGAACAAAAAAGAAGGATAAAAATTGTTGAAAATTTTTGCGAAAATCTTCATTTCGATTGTTTGCTTTTTCCTCGCGGGATTAAAAAGTTTCTAGTTATTGAGAAAGTTGCGGTAATCCTGTGAAGAGAGAAAAAGATCGGAAAGGTCGGAGCTGGGACGGTTGATCGGGCAAGGCGAGCGTTGGGAGTTGTCGAAGCTTTTTCACGCTGTTTCCTCTCGCTGTCTCGCTCGTGATGTTTAATGAATGACTGGCGCGGGGTAGGAGGGCCGTGGGCAGGAGGCCGTGGCAAGTTCTTCGGGTTATTGAATTTTCATGCCTAAAAGAAGAATCAAAGTGGCTCCGGAGTGTACGGTGTGTGGGGAGGGGGGAGAAGGAAACATTTTTCATACCTGTCTGTTGGGAGCGAAGCGAGAGATAATTTCTGTCTCTCTCGATTTAATTTGGTTATAAATATCCGTTGGCGTGTTTCGGGACGATTGGGAATCGGCCAGGCTCTGGCAATCATTGCGGAACGAGCATTACCCCCGCCATGGTTTCGTCATGTGACGCGCAGTTATAACCGCGCGAGCGATGAATCATGAGAAAAAAGAGAGAAGGAGAGACGAAACGAAATGGGATAAAAAAAAAAGAAAAAAAAGTAAGGGCCACTCAGTTTTTGTCTCTAGTGACATTTCCTCGAGTCAAGTACGTGCTCCAATGGTCCGTATAAATTGGCCAAACGAACCTGCTCGAGAGAATAAAAGTTTGAAGGATGCATGCGTTTGGTCAGAGTGCCCGGAGCATTGTTCGAGATGAGAGCAGTCTGATGGAGCATCTATTTATCTGTTCTATCTTCGTGCTCGCTCGGTGATGGTATTTTTGCTCTCTTGCAGTCTCGCATTAAATAATATGTTGTAAATGCCGTTAAGGGACCTGAGTCCTCGAGCATGAGGAGGGTGCACAGGTCCTCCCTCGACACACGAGTCTGTAAAGATGGAGAGGCCACTCTACAGCACTTGAGAGAATGAGAGAGATGGTATGTTGGATGCGGAGGCTGCAACAGAGAGCCGAGGGCTATTGTTGCCCTGTCACCGGTTGATTGTCCGCATTGTCAATGGGACAATGGCACGGCAGGGGCTTGAAACTTACACCCCGCGCGATTTGCCCTTTGCTAAGGTTTTCTGTGAGCAGCGACGATGGGCAGTGTCTCTCGATGATTCGGGATAACGTAGCACGGTCGAGACGGACCATTCCGAGAGTGTCTCATTCTTTTTTTATTCTCGAGGCTCATCCGCGGCCTTGGAATGCTCCGGCGTGGACCAGCCGGCCAGAAATATTGCGAATGGATCGTTGAAGAGAAAAAAAAACGATGTACTCGTGTCTACAAACAAACCCCCTGGGGCCGGGATGTTTCTGGCTAGGCGAACCTTCGCCATGAGAAAGAAAAGGAAAAGGATCGAGAGAATGGCATGAAACAATGATTTGCGGCGATGTCCGGACTCTCACGTTATATCACGTCTCTTGTTTGTCTTCTTTGCATCCCTCCAGGGATGAATCTTCTTCAAGGGGTTTCTAATACGTCTCTTTCTCTTTGGCTTTTGTCTCGTTGGGTTATCGGGATTCCTGATCGCGTAATAAAACAAAGGGACACCCGGTGAGAGGAGGCTTCGGGGTGGAGAGTGAGAAAGCAGAAGCGAATGAGTTGGATGCACGAGTCAGGATCTCTGCTGGCTCCTTAACGACGCGCGCCTCCTTCGAGAGTCTCGAATTCGTGGGGATTCAGCGAATCAGCAGGGAACCTCTGGCCCCCGCTTGCTTCCGTTTCCCTTTTCCTTAACCAGTTATTTTGCAAGTCAACGATATTATTTTCGCTTACTCGCAGGCTCCGAGTCGATTAGCGCGAATGATTAATCATGAAATATCAACGTAGCGAATCGAGGACGGACAAAAAGGAGAAACGTGTACCGTCTGCTCTTCCTTCTTATCCTCCTCCTCTCCCTCGCCCTGCTCACACTTACCTCCCAGTGACTGAACACGAGCTGCGGACTAGCCAGCCCGGAAGTTTGCGTTCGCAGTTCTCGAGCTAGCTGGAAACTCTCAGGTACAGGAAGTGTCGCCAATACTCGGAAGTTACCACCAAAACCCAATGCACTCTCAGCAGCTATTACTCGACCTTGCCTTCGTCCAAATACCGCGTATAATTTGCCTGCGAACAAACACTCCAATTAGGCGAACGAGTCGAGCATCCACGTCCACGCAAGGTCGTAATATTAAAACATTTATTACGTAAAAGTCTCATTTTTCATTCTCATCATTAGAGAGACGAATTATTTCATGCTCGAATATTTTTTCACTATTTTTATCAATTAAATAATCAAAATTAACAAAATGCAATTGGAATCGTCAAAAGATATACGAAAATGAGTGTGAATAAATATACAGAATAATATATATACATATAAATATATAATATAAATGAGCCTGAAGTTTACATCGACGCAATGTCACGAAATGGAGAAAAAATAGAAATAAAAAATGATTCGTTACTTTTTTAATTACGAGTCCATTCGTGAGGTCCAAAAAAGGCGCAACAGGCAAATTAAGAAAAAAAAAAAAATACGAAAAAAAGTGACGAATCATTTTTTTTTAAATTCATTTCGTGGCACTGAGTCGATGCAAACTTCAGGCTCATAACTGATTGTTTGTCGTGGACGGTGCTCACGAAGATCGAGGATCTGCTTTCCTGTCAATGGAGCCAGGAGAAAAGTTCACCATAGGATTTCCTCTCTTTCTTACTCGAGAGACAGAGAGAAGAGAGACCAACTACGGTCAGGGAGCACACAGAACCCAGCACGATGGTTACGAACCGGACGCGAGTCAGCGTTTTTGCTTGACCAATCATTACACCGTCGTCTCTTGGTTGTTGTTGTCGTCGTCGCTCAATCGTACTGTACAGCGTAGCGACAGTTAGTGGTGGTACATCGAGAGATCGGATCTTTCTCCATCGCATGCCGAGGAAACAGCATCGGGATATATTTTGCAAGATTTTTCGACTTTAGTCTTAACTTTTTCGTTTAGATCGATGAATTACGAATAAGAAATGAAATTTTGGAGGATTTTCATTTCTTCGTATTTGACAGCTTGCCCTGCCGAGGCTTACAACGTGAAAAACCATCAAACCCTTCGATAATTCGTTTTTAAATATTTGGCCAATTGATCGCTCTGCCGAGAGAGGAAAAGCTCATTTTTCCTTGCACAGTTTCCTTCACGCTACCGCCCGGCTCCGCGCTTCGATGCTCCATCTCTGCACAGAGATCGAGGAGCATCTCCAAACAGCCGAGAGAAAAAGAGAAAGAATTAGGCCTGAATTCGTCAGGCCTGAGCGAGAAGAGAGCTTTGGGATGCAGCTTCCGGTCGCGCCCTGTGGCACCTGCGCTCACCTGTCCCCCTCTCACTTCACAACCTCCACCGCATATCTTCGCCTGCTCCTTCGTACTCTTTTCTCGAGATCTTCCATCTCTCGCCACTACAGCCTCGCTCAAGCACTCTCTCCCCTCTTCCTCCTCTCCTTCTCGCTACTTCTTCTTCCTTCAGGGAATTGCGTTCAATATTCTCTACTTTCTTCTTATACATCCTCTCGTCAACGCCGTTTCCAAAACTGTAGCAATTCGAGCTAACGATTAATCTCAGTCAAGAACAAATCGAGAAGATTATCTTTACAGATAATTGGACCATCGCAAAGTTTTGGGAGAAGGTTGATTGATCTGTGCTTCATCGAATTTTCCATTACTGAGAAAACAGTTTATTTATAATAAACAAAAATATATTTTTTTTTGTATTTTTAGTCAAACATTTATTAACTGTTAATAAATTTGTTTGTGGTCAAAAAATATCTTTGTTGTCACGATTTAATTTCATGGGCATAGCATTTCCTTGAAGATGATGATTTCTTCGAACGTTTTTATTTCCCTTAACTCAGTACATGTTTATGCTCATAAAATTCATTTGCTATCAGCAAAGGTTACGTTTTATCGAATTATTCATTTATTAACTATTAACAAATGTTTATTTCAGACACTCAAATAAATGATTAATTCATTGTTGAAAAACATTTATTTCGGCGTATCCAACTTTACATTTGTTGGCAGTTAACAAATCCTGGTACATATAAATAAACCCGTTTCTCATTTGAGATGTTCGAGGTCCATGACTTAAGAACCAAATGGTTTGCTCGTCATAAAAATAATTGGACCGGAATAACTGATTTTCTTGAGCAAACGTTCTCTCACAATTTGAGCTTTTGCCAAAGAGCATAATTATATTGGATAAACAAACGAACGAAAGGATTAGATCGAAAATCTCTATTCCTCATATACTTCCTGAGAGCTTGGAAGAACAAGAAAACGAATAAGAAGAAGAAGAAGAAGAAGAAGAAGGTAAGAGCGCGAGCAAGGTGCTGTCTTGCGGTGTGCGAGGAGGGGAAACCGAGGGTAAAGTAGAAGGAGAAAAAGAGGGGTTTTAGGAAGGCTGCGGTAGCGTCGAGACATAAGAATCGTTTGAGGGAAGGGAGTGAATGGACCACAACCTCCATCAATGAAGCAGTGATTCTCATTCCCTCGTCATCACTCCGTTTTTTTTTTACAATACTCACAAATACTTACGATATCGTATTCGTCATCGTCACTATTTTATTATCCCAATGAACGTTGCACGACAATTATAAGTTCTTGCAAATATCCTATCAACAGGAACGAACATCTTTCCTCTCGAGATGAGTCCAGCGAGTTGCTAATATTATTCCATGAATTCAATGACTCCCAATCATTTTGTATTTTCCAACCGTTCCATGAAAAATACAAATTTTCATAAAAAATACAAATTTTCATGAAAAATACCATTTTTTCATAAAAAATATAATTTTTTTCATCAGAAATACAATTTTTTCATGGAAAATGAGATTTTTTCATGAAAGGTACAATTTTTTCATCAGAAATACAATTTTTTCATGAAAAATACAATTTTTCCTTGCTTCCGCGTTCTTCAATCATTTCCGCAGCAAAAAATAATTGACGTCGTAATTGTTCGATAAATCGTCCGAACGCGATTCTCCTCACTCGAGAGCATTTTTGCATCGTGGTCCGTAGTATATGTCTGCGTGTTTTTAAGTTTTCAATAACTCGACGAGTCTCCACGAGATTTAGTTTTATTCTTATGATCTTTCAATTGGCATTTACGTTCTAAGTGAATTCTTGATAATACTTTCAAACGTATTAACATATATATATGTATATATTTATTTATTATATAGGCAGGACAGATATCGAGCTGTGGAAATCTCTCGAGAGGGTACATCACCCACGCTCTATAGCTAAGCATCGCCATCAACATATTCGAGATAACAGCATCCATGAATATATGTTTGAAATGTTGTAGATATATGTGTGTGTGTGTGTTGTTATGGTTAAATCTTGATGCTCAGGTGTATACAGAGGTGTACATATGTATATATAAATTGTGCAAAGCCCACGGTATTGGTACGCCAACGCTTTTTAAAATGTGGGCACGAGAGGAGCGTAAGCAATGTGTGCCATAGCTCGACGAGGTAAACAAGAGAGCCACGGGGCTCTTGAAAACGCCGCTGTCCACGTTGATATCTCTTTCTGGTTATTTATTTGTTTTCTCTGTGCTGAAGGGAGGAAATGAGGCTGGAGAGAGGGGGCGCCATTTTAATATTGACGGGCGAGGGGCAGCACGTGGACTCTCATTCGATCGAGAGCAAAATATACTTTTCCGGATGAGCCTGAAGTTTGCATCGACGCGATGCCACAAAATGGAGAAAAAAAATAAAATAGACATAAAAAATGATTTGTTACTTTTTTATCTTACGAATCCATTCGTGAGGTCCGAAAAAGGCGCAAGAGGCAAATTAAGAAAGAAAAAAAAAATCGAAAATAAGTGACCAATCGTTTTTTTTTTTTTTTTCTTTTTTATTTCGTGACATTGCGTCGATGCAAACTTCAGGCTCATCTTTCCGCAGGCCAAGGACGACCATTTTCATAATGGAAATACAAAGCTCTAGAACGCCCTGATTATTCGGAATTAATGGTAAAAATCGTCGAGAATAAAACGATTTAAATTAATTCGTCGAAAATTTTTGATACGCATTTTTAGGGAAAAAAATATCGATACGAACATTATAATTACGCGATCTGGAAGCAACTTGCCCATCGCTGATTTACTCTCCAGTCTCTATTAATATAAATGTTGATGCAGCGCCGGTATTTTATGTTCGCAAAGCTTGTGGTATTCGCCGCGCTTATTCGCGTGGGTGTACTTTCTCGATGGGACGAGGCCGGTGAGAGGGCAAACCGCACTGTGCGCACAAAGTTGAAGGGAGATGGGCAGCACAGGTATTGCGAGCGCCAAGTCAGCTCAAGATACAAGAAAAAGAGAGTCCGACCAGGCGAGCAAACGAAACGGCAAATAAAATAAGGATTTAACAAAAAAAATGGTAAATAACTGCAGCCTCGAGACTTCTAAGAGAATCCTCTCGATCATAGTTATATATATATATATATATATAACATGTGCGAGGATATCTTGGAGAATCTCATGCACAAAATTACGATCCACGTTGTAGTATAATCGCGTATAGTGACGAGAATATCTCACGTCGTTTGTTATGTGCACGTAATTGGAATTAACACGATCTCTTACTAACTATAGTAATAACGAAATTATATGAAAATTAATAAAAATTGTTACGAATATAAATGACAATATTAATTTCTTTTAATTTTAATCATTATTTTTTTTGAATTTCTTTCATTTTGAATTAATTGAGAAATTGATTGAATTTCAATTTGTTTTATTTGTTTTTCTTATAATTCGCGAAAATACTATGAAAATCTTTGTACCGACGATGCTGACTTTTGGATCATTGGAATGCAACGGAATTCTGTTTTTTTTCTCGACCAGATCTCGTTATCCTTTTTGATGATTTGAAAAATGTCATATTTTTTTTTTAATCGAACGAGAAATCAATAGAAATTGTCGAAACACGACGAAATTCTATATTTTCTTGTCCAGATCTCACGCTCCTTGTTTAGGATATAAAAAATGTGACAATTTTTAGAATTGAATGAAAAATAAAGTGAAAAACGTATGATTCGTTGTAGGCCAACATTGCGAACTTGAGTGTTCCTCGTTCTTGTACGTATCTTCGTCGAAATATGCGAAGAAAGGAGAAAAAGGTCCGGATAATCGAAAAGTAAAGCAGACGAGATTTTTCTATGGAAATCTGTAACGAGTTGCAATCGGCGTGCAATAGGGTCAGCGTAATCTACCCATAAATATATATAATCCCAGTTTATTTTGGAAGACAGAAAGCAGAAGTTTGAGCGGACGTGACGTCGTGTATATTTGTGTAGATCGATCGATGGCGGGGTATTAATAATTGGAAAGAAAATAAACGGGGAGCTCCAGGGACGAACGGGGTCGTCGTGAATGTTTCATATAAAAAATATATTATACGCGCGATCTGTAATAAAAAAATGAATGATATATTCACGAAATCGCGGGAAAAAACAAAAAAAAAAACAATCAGATTATCGAAATAATTTTGAAAAACTTGTGTTTGTCGCGAAAAATAAATAAACCATCAATTTTTATGGTTTAATTATCGTTTTTTTTTGACAAACACGATCGATACAAAAAAAATGATCAAATTCTCGAAATAATATTGAAAAACTGCTGCTTGTCGCGAAAAATGAATGAAACCATCGATTTTGATGGTTTTCGTTTTCGAATTTTTGAAAATTATTTCGAAAATTGATTTTAAAAAATTGGATTGATTTCGTGAAAAATGTACGAGAGTACGTGAATCTTCAGGATGTTATACCGCTCGAGGGCTATCCTCTCCTATTTCAAACTTGACTCGAACAACAAGATAGCAGCAAAAGTATATGCACACATGTATACATGGTTGTTTGCTTATATATACAATAAAAATGTATAGACATATATGTATATAATGTTTGAAGGAGAAATAGCGGAGGGATAAGTTGTCGTGAGACACGCGAGAGTCATGGATCGTCTTGATGATACGACGAATCCGCTATTCCCAGCGGATGTCTGTCGCGTGAATTGCCAAGCTGAAAAAGGTATTCTTGGATGGAGCGCCTACTTTGGTTCGAGTCAAATCTCTACGCGGTGGACTTGGATGCAGTTTTGACTTCCGTCAGATAAAAAGCTCGTGATACAGAGTCGAAATGTCGAGGGGACAAAATTTCAAAAGAATCTTTAATCTCGTAATCCGTTGTCTATAAAAAAAAAATGAAAAAAACGGAGGAGAATGAAAATACGAAGAAGAAGAAGAAGAAGAGGAGACGAAGGAAACGCGGTTGCGACTTCCTCGGGCTCTGGTGTGGACTCGAGCATACGTAAACGCCTGTACAAGTCGCGATCTTACATGTTACTTTATGCAGACGTAACCCTGTGGCTCACGTTCGATGTGTACGGGCTCACACATACTTGGGAGTGTGCACGGAGATAAATGCATAAAAACAAATAAATATAAATAAATATAAGCAGAGCGTTAATACTCGGATGCTTTTGGTGAGTACGTAGTTAATGGAAAAAGGCGTAAGATACGAACGATGTTGGCTCAGAGATATACGTAACACGTATGTAGTTACAAAGACGTATAGATGACGAAAGGAGCTGGAGGAAAGAGAAGGAGGAAAAGGAGTGAGATAGAAATGTTGTTTGGCTGGCTCTCTGGCCTCAGAATGTTTTTCTGTGTAGGTTGGACGTAGTGAGAGGAGGTTTATATGTATATAGATAATATATAATATATATGTAGTACATAGTACACGTTCTTCGACGATCTCTCCTCTGTGGGAGGAGATGGAGAGGTGGAGAGACAACCTGTGCTTGAAAGAGCGGCCGCAGTAAACCTGCAGTCGAGGTAAAGGTATGAAATGGCCCTCGGAAGAATCAGGCCCTCTCGTTCTACGCTCAACTTTTCTCTCCTTCGTATTTACTCCTCTCTCTCCATTTTTATTTATTTTTATTTTTTTACTATTTTTGAGCCAAGTATGAAAAGGGCGTGGAGAGTGCATTCGATAAATGAATGGCGAGCCATTATGGCCGGGAGTTGTCAATACATACGTATTCGTGGAGGCATACCATGCCGGGAGAGCAAGAGAGCCAGCCAAAGATCCGAAGGAGCACGAGGAGGAGAATGAAAAACGCCGCGGGCGCGGAAGGCGACGCTGAACTCCCCACCTGGCCGCAGCAATAAGACGCCAGAGAAAAGGCGAGGGAGCTCGAGATACGTGCGGAGATCGAGTTAAATGGAGGGAACACGCTCGCCCAAGAAAGAGCAACAAAGATAAAGAGTGATGCTGCTCGTTTATATTGTAAAAGAAACTGAGAGACGGAGAACACTTGGAAAGATAGAGATGACCAGATAATCTCATCCTCTCTCTCTCTCTCTCTCTCTTTCCTTCAAGCTTCCTAGGCTCCGTAAGAGAGTGAGAAAATAAGCAAAGAGTGGGGCTCGCCAAAGCTCTGAAGAAAGAGAGACCCCGGAGAAGGAGACTCGATCTTATAAGCCACTTGCAGAGCCAAGGAAAGAAACGAGCACGAGAAGGAAAGAGAAATCCAACAGAAAGAGAAAGACTCAAATGAGCCAAGGGTGGGGGCACCCATTCATGCTTTGCCTCTCGTCTAAGAGACCAGTTCACCGCACAGCATACCTTCGTGTACCCCGTGGGCGCCATTCTACGCCCGGCATTCACCTACTATACTCGGCCACGAGTCATCCGAGTCATTCGAGCCAAGGCGAATAAGCGAATAAACAAATAAATAAACTCAATTACCCAAAAGTTTGAAAAACCAGTGAGAAAAAAAATCTTTTTTTTTTTTAATTTTCATTTTTTCTTTGCGAATTAAATTTAAACGATTTTTTCATCAGTGTCATTTCATTCGTCGGTCTCAAGTGTCCAGTGTCAAACTGCAACGTTCGTAGACACTTCGCAGCGTCGAGTGCATCGGTATCGAAACGAAAAACTCACCAAACACCTGTCTTTATGGATTTCTCGTGTATCCATTGGAAAGATCGTCACATCCTCATACGATGGACTTTAAATAATTGACAGGCATCCAGAGGGCATTTCTGGGCTGGGGTGTGCTTCGATATTTCTTACGTATTTGTTGTTGTTGTTTTTATTATTATACCAAGGACAGCCTCGAGTCTCAGGTGCGACGATACGAGCCTCTCGATCTTCTTCATTTTTATTACGAAATTTGATCGAGTATTAATAAAAATATATACTTATTGCGTCGAAGCCACAAAAACGCGATAGACGGCTACTCGGTCGTCTCGGCGAACAAGTGTTATGTGATATCGGTGGTTCCTCGAGCTCCCCGCCAACGCGAATAATATTATGCGGTGCGAAGGCTCGCCAGGATCGAGATTAAGCCGGTAACGAGAAGGCAAAATCCAAGCATCGAAAAAAAACCAAATTTAGCGTTAATTTTTCGTCGCGTACAAAAAAGATTTTTGTCCAGCACGATAATAACAAAAAAGACTAGAAAAATTTAATTTATTCGATAAGTAAAATGGAGTGCGGAAAAGTGACGATGAAAAGTCTCAGACTAATTGTACTTTTGACGAGTCTGGCGATAACGAGAACAAGATCGAGCCTCCTCGGTGTCGAGCTCGACGAAACGGGAGAAGAATTCTTGAACGAATATCTCTCACTCGATGAAAGTCGATATCTCGCTGAACTGCAAGAATTTCAAGACGCCGCCATCGAGATCGATCTCATTGACAGCAAAAAACATCGGAGGCCTCATCAAGAGCCTAGAGTACTTTATCAAATTGGGGTGAGTTGAAATTTGTACATTTTTTATTTCTACCCAAATTGTCGATCCCAGGAGGCCCCCTTTTAATGTTTGCCCATGAAATTTCTCTCCTCACCTGACAAAACTCGATAAAACCTACGAAAATCGATATTTCGAAAAAATGTGACAAATTATTTAGAGATTGCCGATTTGTTGAGCGTCGATCGTATAAATTCGATCGACCGCCCGCACGTCGTACGCGCCGGCCGACACGCCGACTGCCAGTCCTCGTGTATCCCGCGCCTTTTTTAGCCGTAAACGAGCCTGCTCGCCGCTCTATGTAACGGAGGCAACGTTAACGAGTGCGCATTAGCCGCCCACGAAATCCTCGAGTGTGATAAAAATATAAGAATAATGAATCAAGCGAGCTAAAGAAAATTATCATAATTATAATGAGGAAACGCGCGATTAATAATCGTAACGACAGCTCCAATGATTATTTACGTAAAATTCGTATTTCCTCGTAATCCCCGAAGAAAACAGTGCCGGGAAAAAGGTAACGAATTTGTGAAGGAATGAAAATGCTCGAGCCATTAATCGAATTGGCACGGAATTCTCATAAAGAGACAGAGATAGATTAATAGAAATACAAAGAGGACGAAAGTTGAGGCTGCAAAGTAATAAAATTGTTTTAACAAGATATAAATGTTGAAAAGATTATTTCCTCGAAATAAATATCGTTTTACAGTAATTGTGTCTCGGTTCGCAATGCAGGTTCAAATAAATCGACAAGTTGTTGTCTTTTTAGATGGAAAAAAGGTGAAAAAAGAGTTTTTACTGTTTGTCGTTGATGCGTGCAGGCCATCGGCAATTATATAAATACCGGGAGAAGAAAAGAGGGAGGAGGGAGATGCGGGAACGGAGAAACGAGAGATCGAGTGATGAGCGTTTCTCCGGTACTGTATAAACCATGCAGAAATACGAGACACACATATTTGACGTACGAAACAAATCCAACCTGTCAGAGAAGAGTATTTGACTCGCGATACCCGTAGATCCCGTAAATACTTGACGGAAAGAAGCCAAGAGCCAGGAGGAAGAGTGAGCAGAGGAGAGGAAATAGCTGAGTAAATAGCAAAGCGAATAAAGGCGAGTCGTTTGCACATTACCGAGCAAACGAGTGCGGGCAAGGATGCTGCGCGTTGCTTTTCGTCCAGACTCCACAGGCATCGAGAAGATGAGAGCTCCTGTGTGCATCTACCCGCGCGCGTGTGTGTGTGTGTGATGGAAAAGAGTAAAAATGCCTGGAGCCTGGAGCTCGGAGTGGCGCCCACTCGACGTTCTCTCCAACCTGTCGCGAGATTCAAGAGAGATCAGCCCGAGGAGCGAGAACAGGCGCGAAATCGCGAAAGATACGCGTGCTCGCTCGCTCTCCGCATGCCGAGGGAGAAAGAGGAGCCCCGAGAAAACGGTAAAAAGAGAAAAAACGAGGTGAACCGAGCTCAGGAGGAAAAGGGATCCCCGATCCATTCATAACGAGTACACGCACTTTACCAAAGACAGAGCAAGATAAATATATCCCCAACGACTTTATGCCGCTCCACGAAGACGATCGATTCTTCATTTCGTTCCTTCTCTCTATAGTACGTCGTTTCTTTTTTCACCTTCCACTGACTCGCCACTCCGACCATTATATCATATGTATATATCTGTGGCTTTGTGTTTGTGTGTGTTCAAGTTTTATAAAGATCGGAATGTAGTCGGCGCTTATGGCGCCCGCGATCTTCCAACATTTCGTATCTTTTTGCGATTCCCCACGAGATTCCTCTCTCTCATTACAACGTCTTTCAGCTTCTTTCCTTCCGCCGATACTCCCTTTTACCCTCCCTTCGTTTCACTCTTTTCTTTATTCTTATTCCTATCCCTGGCGCCCTTTTTATACGTGACGATGAAGATTCGCACTTATTTTATTCATTTGCAACGAGTAACGATCTCTCCGTAGAAATCAGCACCACGAGAGCCTTCATTTTTCGGTTTTTTTCTTCAACAAATCGCGACGTAAGTTCACGAGAAATAGAAAATTTGCGAAAAACACCAAGATTTTTTTCTCTTTCGCAAACGTCGATCATAGAAATTACAAAATAAATCGCTCCTTCACTTTTCTTCACGTTCTCTTACGTAATTCTTACCGTCCTCTCGCTCTTCTACCCTCTTCTACGGTCTCACTCTTCTGCCCATTTACACTCCGCACCACCGATATATACACAGGAGCCTCGACACATATATACATAAATATATAAACTACCGAGTGCCAGGTGTCATGTTGCTTGCGGTCGTGGGAGAAGCGAGAGACTCGTGAGAACTTCCGGATCGTTCCTCGAGGCCCTTCCGGTCCTTCCCTATTATTCCATTTTAGTTTACTGCCACCGTTTCAATTCCCTGAGCTGCTTGCTCCTGCTACTCATGCTGCCTTCTACCCAGCACACCAAACCGACAAACACTCATCTCTATACATATATTCATTCCAACCGTAAGAAGAGATGCTCTTTCTCACTTTTTTCATCCCTCTCCTACACTCTCCACCTCATCTTTTCTATACATTTTTATTTTTTCGCTCACATATATATGTTGGGAAAAAATATCTTCTATCACACTCTTTCGACTCCTTATACACACTTTTCATTCTCCCTTCGTTCATTCATACTCCCTCTCTCTCTCTTTCCATTCATATTTTCCCTCTCCCAGTTAACTTACTATCTGTGCCATTCGTTCATTCAGTATAGTCTCGCTCGTAACTTACGTTTACATAAGGAACATTCCTCGCCAACTCAGTTAACCGATTTTTTTCCAATATTTTTTTTTTTCCCCTCCATTTAGCTTTTTTTTGCTTTTTCAATGGGTCAGTAGTTTTCTAGATTGTGTTGTGCATTCTCTGTATTTTGAAAAGGGGTTTCCAGTGGTGAATGGACATTTTTCCGATCGGTCATTGTTGATTTTTCGAAAGGGAATATCGTTTCGTGTGGAGTTCCGATCCAATATTCGCGAACGTTTTTCCTCCGATGCATAAAATTGGAGGGACAGTCAACCGAACTTGATATTCGTTTTGACCGAATTTATTGTGAGCCTGAAGTTTGCATCGACGCAATGCCACGAATGTAAAAAAAAACCAAACGATTCTTCAATTTTTTTCAATTTTTTTTCTCTTTATTTGCAGAAATGGATTTGTAAAATAAAAAAAGTAACGAATCATTTTTTATTTTTTTTCCTCATTTTCGTGGCTTTGTGTCGATGCAAACTTCAGGCTCATGATGTATTATTCAAACTTGGAGAATTGATTTTGTGGAAAGTTCAAACTTCGAATTCGATTCATCGGGCCAATGGAAACAATTTATTCGGAGCGATATTTTTGTTGCTAAAGCGCCATGGATTTGTATAGTAAATGAAAGTTGAAGCGTGGGTAGGTCTGTACAATAAAATAAATGTTTACAGAACGTTCAGAATGAGAATCGATGAATATACATTTTTGCACGAAGGATGGATTGGAAATAAACGAAGGTGAATTAATGTCCAGCATTCGCGTATGAGAAACACGTAGCAAAATGTGAACTTTGTTCGATCGTGTTGTTGGCACGTGCCATTCGGCACGTCTCGAGCTCCCATTCTTTCTTTCTCGCTCTATCAATTTACGATCGAGTACAAGGATCATTCCGTGTATGTGTTTGAAATTCTAAATCGCGGACAAAACCTTATTGTTTGTCGTACGCTAATTTTTACACGTATCTGTAACAGTCACCACTTTTTTTTTCTCCTCTCATTTCATTCACCGCTCCCACTTTTTTTTATTGTCTTTCGCCTCCCATGCTTTTCCTCGTAACTCGACGTAACGTCAATTTTTCCTTCTTTTTTAACCATTTTCCCCTCTATTTTTCTTTGTCTCTTTTTTATTGTTTATTTCGGGTCTTGTTACACGAGAAATTATAATAATTATAAAATAATATTATATATTAATATATAATAATAATTAAATTAATAATAATTATTATTGTTGTTATTATTATTATATAAATATAAAATTATATTGATAAAATATTATTTTAATTAATTAAAAATATGAGGAAAAAAAAATTATTTTACGTATCTGAGGCGATGAGACCATTTGGCTGGCGGGAATAATGTTGGAATCACCGAATTCGTGGCAGAATATGTGAAAAAATAATTTTTTCAAAAATCATCGATCAAAGCCAATTTTGAGAGATTTTTCTTGAGGAGGGAGTGGGTGAAAAGGTTTTTGTGCAATTTATGCACATGGAAGATGTGTATAGTCCGAGATGGAGTGTGAGCCAGGGACAGGACGTACGTGATTGCCTCATTGACTGGATTGACAACCTCTGAATGGAGTTGTTACGAAGTGAAATACGTGGAGGGAGACAAGAGACTTGAGACGCGAACTGATGTTCTTTTACTCGACACTCAATGCGAAAAAAGCATCCGAGTGTCTGTGTGGGCGGATGAAAAGCCTCCTGATGGCATTTTATTCAATCATCTTGTTTGCCTTTTACACTCAGAGGCCTCAGCAATTTTCGTCACTTTGTAAAATACGTGCGAACGAATAAATCCAGTCAGGGAATTAAGAATTATCGAAAATTGGGTTTTTAATATTTTTTGTTTTCATTGAGAATCATTTATTACGTGCATGAGAAATCTCAGAATGGGGCAAAATAAATAAATCGGTATGGATTCATTTATAGAAATAATTTATGTTTACACATTCGTACAAAATCAATTATTAATATATTGAAATGATTGTTGGCAAACATGTGATTTTCTTCCTACGTAAATTCAGTGAAAGCCGCGAGGGCGAACGCATTGGAAAGTGTTATGAGCCCCACGTGCCCTCCGCCATTTCTGTGGGTTCTGTGCTCGTTCCTATCAGCCTCCAGAACGTTTAATATTACAAATATAAATATATATATATATGTGAGGAGGTACGAATAAACCGCAGGATCATGTTCGCCAATATTCAGACATTTTACTCGATCACCATATTTGTAACAACGATAAAATATTATAAAATAAAAAAATCATCTCCCCACTAGTGCCCCGGCCCCTCAATTACATAAACTTATTATGCCAAGCTTCGAGCATTTCTGCACCGCTCGACAAATCGTTCAATCATCGCAATTATTATTATTAGACTTTTTTAATCGCATTCCCCCATTTACGCTAAGATTTCCGGTCTAAATATTTGCGAAATAAAACTCACGCCTATGCATTTATTATTTTTAAACGCGGCCAAGTGGGCTGAGCGGAATTATTCCGTTTTGCGAAATTATAAAAATCATAAATGTTGCATAATATTTACGAAGATCGAGTCTCCGTTTGGATTTCCATCAATATTCCGTGTCCTCGTGTCAAAAAACAAAAGCTCATTTAATTTTTTGTCCATTTTCAAATTTGACGTCCAATTTTCCTTGCGCATTTGCTTCTTTATTTATTTACCTGCGCGCATGCATTTCGATACTGCCAAGTGAATGCTCGAGTGCAAAACGAACGAGGAAAAAAAAAGGAGAGTGTGCAATAAAAGGCACAGCTGCGAGATGCATTAAAATGTGCATTTCTATGAGCCCCCGAGCCGTCGAGATTAGGAGCAAAATTTCCATCAATGGAGCAGCACGTGGCGAGTTCTGACTGCCAAAAAAAATGCAAATAGTTCCTGCCAACGAACTGGTATTAACTTCTGACTTTGTCGAAAAATCCTGGGGAGAGTAAACCGGCGAGAGAGAGAGAGAGAGAGAAAGGAGAAAAAATACACACGAAAAGAACACCGTTCATTGAATTAAACGTAGCGAATGGCCAACTTCCGGAGGAAACGTAGACTTGGAAGTTTGGTGAAAAAAAAAAAAGAAAAGAAGAAACGTGTGTTTCGACTCCCTGGTCGTTCGTAACCTCGTTTCAATGATCGTAAATGCATTTTTCTCATGTACAGGGTGTCCCGCGTTGCTTTACATTTATGCGGAGGATTTTTTTCCACGTGGCAGGCAAAGAATTGTTAATAAAATCGTTGACAACTGGCGAAAAAATTGGAAACTAAAAATTTCCACGATTATTTCGAGAGCCCGATGAAATGATGAAAAAAAAAAACAAAAAATTGATCGAACTTTTGCTGCTGTTTGAAAAATGTACAAACTCGATTTTCCGGACTCCCTCCGGATGGCGATCGGTAATGCAACGGAAATAGAGAGAAAGAGAAATGACGAATGAAACGAAAAAGAAGATATCACCGTAAGTTTAGCTCAATGGAAAGGTGACGTGAAAAATCTCGGTGTGAATACTGCGGAGCTTTTAACGAGGAGCGGAAAATCGGAAAGAGGAAGTGAAAAAAAAGGAAGGGAAGGTTATAATCCGAAAATCCGTTTTGAAAAGATTGGTGGGGCACAGGAAGTAGGAAGGAAGTGCGGTCCCTTTTCCGATTATATTCGCTCGTTCCTGTTTTTTTTTTTTGCCAAAGGGCTTCTTGTCCATTTTGAAAGAAAAACATGGTCAGGAGGAACGGTCGAATAAGACGAAGGCGGGAGGAGGCAAAGGAATTTAGTTTGGGGGAATGAAAAAATGAGATTGACGAAGCGAAAGCATGGAAATTCATGATCGACAATAAAGTCCAAACAATTAACACCTCCCGAAGAATTTTCATGAATCATTAGCCAAGCACAATCTTTTCACAAAATAAATCATTGCCCTAATCCTTTTGCCATCGTCTCTCTTCCCTTTCTGGAAACGCTACGAGCGAGTTTAGCCGATCGGAGCCCCGCTCACTTCCGGGGACAGGTAAAAAGGTATTCGGAAGGATAAGGCTTAATGGGAAGGTTGCGAGGAAACAGAGAACGGGCAAAGAAAAAGAAAGCGTCTTCGAGAAGGATGTTTTGATTCTTGAGCGAGTGCTCCTCCCCCTTGGCTCCTGATCCGTCCTTTTACTATATATCCTCTTCCTTCTCCTTCCTGCTTTTCCTCCTTCTCATTTCATACCTCAATTTATATCCACGAGCAGTTTCTCCCAAAGCAAAAAGGCCACGACACAACAAACCACGTGGTTCTTCTTACGATCTCAATCCGTCTCTGTTCCTCAAACAACACAAACACACACACACACACACACACACACCACGCATACACATACTAATGTACACCATTGTCGTTTTACGCGGAGTGGGGTCATCCGGTTTATTCTCGACCAACGGAGAGACTTCCGCTATTTCGCTCTAAGACGCTTATATACATATTTATATGTATATAGGTTGAACGGATCTTGTCGTTTGGGAAGAGAGCGTGTGGAACGAAGAAGAAAGGGGAAGAAGGAGCAACGTCTATTCAGACATTATTTCACCGTAGCATCCCGGACACTAATTTGCCTCTGCACCTCTTTCTGGCTCCAGTAAATATATGAGAAAACAGACGAAAATTATTTTTTTTTTATCTTCTCATTATCGGTCGTTGCCGAATGAAATAAATCTTTTTTTCAAAATAAGAATTCATACACGAAGAGAATCAATAAATTTTAATGGAGCTGGAGTTCGCAATGTTTGGGGCACCGAAAAAAAAAAATTCTATGGATTTTTTGTTTAATTTTAAAATTCACGATAATTTTCGTATCGATTTTGCTTTTGGATCGTAAAAAAAATGGTTTTATCGTCTTGACAGAATATTTAATAAAAATCGAGAGATCTGGTAAAAAAAAAAAAAAAAAAAAAAAAAAAATCAAAAATACCGAATTTTACTTGGGGGAGCTGTGCTATAAGAAAAATATCAGAAATAAT